>JADWQK010000857.1:1437903-1520323 GCA_017933935.1 Sesamia nonagrioides
AGTAATGTACATCTTGTTTTTTTTTTTAGATTTTTCATTTTCTTATTTTAGAACCAACTTTTTCCACTTTGGAAGCGTCTGTCACGCAAACTATTCGGTTTAGAAAAAAAAAATTATAAACAGCGATATCATTTTTGAAGATCTATCTATAGATACCCCACACGTATGTGTTTGAGGAAAAAAAAAATGAGTTTCAGTTCTAAGTATGGAGAGCCCCAATCCATACTAATATTATAAATGCGAAAGTAACTCTGTCTGTCTGTCTGTTACGCTTTCCCGCTTAAACCTCTAAACCGATTTTGATCAAATTTGGCACAGACAATCTTTAGACCCTGAGAAAGAACATAGGTTACCTTTTATCCCGGAAAAATTTGATGTTTCCGAGGGAAATCTAAAAAGCGCGATATAACCCGAACTCCACGCGGGCGAAGCCGCGGGCGGAAAGCTAGTATTTATTATATTTTTTTTTATTTTGGCATCAAAATCTTAACGCGGTTTACATAATACATCTACCTACCAAGTTTCAACAGTATAGCTCTTATAGTTTCGGAAAAAAATGGCTGTGGCATACGGACGGACAGACGGACAGACCGACATGACGAATCTATAAGGGTTCCGTTTTTGCCATTCGGCTACGCAACCCTAAAAAAAGGCCAAAAGGCTTCTATCAAAACAAGGTGTTTCGACATTATAAAATAATTAAAACCTCAAGTTATTTATTCAAATCAGGCTGTGATTAAGCTTCAAAATTACTCAAACTAATACAGCGTGGCACCATAATGGTGACATTAAATTAACACACGAGTAGTGCTAGTGCCCATTAATCATATGACATTTGATATTTTAAAATATCTCGAAAAAAGAAAAAAAAATTTTTTCAAACAAAATAAATAATATAATAGTAACCAAAATTGGAATCACCCTTGCAAAAATTCATTCATGCAATTACTTATCTACCTCGGAGGTGCTCGGAGCTGAACACGCCCCTTCGCGTACCTACCGAACTTGTTAGCGGGCTGGCACACAAGCGTAAATCATACAGACGACAGCACACCAAGCTAAGTTTACAATCTGTGAGATTTCTTTATCCGATTTTCAACTTTATCGTTAAAGCATTAAGGCTCAAGGTTGATTGGGAATATCTGATAGTTTCGGGTAGCTTGACCTGCTCAGCTGTCGACCGTACCTATGTATTCGTAATCGGTAATATGATTCTTTGACTGCTTTTATCAATGAATCCGGCAGCGCGCGCGATCTTTGCACTAATGGTACCTACAGCGGAGTTAATTATAGTCAAACAGAAACACTAATCACATCTCACTTAACTGTTATTATTACTTATAAGTAACTATCATCAGTTCATCACTAGTCACTACTTTTATTTTAAATTTTCTTGTTGGCGGACACAGAGAGCTAAACGACGTTTCATGGTTTCCCGCATGTTTGATAATAAATTATCACGTAAAGCCATTTCCCTCACTTTTTCAAACGCGTTTGTTATTCGATGGCGTAATTGTTAAACCGAATCCACGTTCTCCGCGTAAACATGGTATTTGACGCACCCCACAAAAAAAAATCGAGTGGCGTGAGGTCTGGTGATCTTGCTGACCACCTACGAGGTCCGAATCTGCCGATCCATTGGGCGCCAAACGTGTTAATTAGCCACTGCCAGGCTGCTGTTATGGAGTGGGCTGGCGCGCCATCTAATTGATATCACATTCGTTGGTATTGACGGACGTTTAACTTGTTGGTGTATCCTGACACCGTATCATTTAATAAATTAACAAACCTTTCCCCGTTCAAAGTCCCATCAATGAACGCGGGTCCGATGATGATATCACCGTGAACAGCTGCCCAAACATTTACTGAAAATCTGTACTGATGGGCTGACTCCCGCCAAACGCGCGGGTTTTGGCTTTTGGGTGCCCAATGGTGCAGATTGTGCTGGTTACACATGCCGTGCCTGGTAAACGTGCTTTCGTCAATACAACAAATTGAGGAAAGAAAGTCACTGTCCTCTTCAACTTTACGCAGTAACCACTGACAATATTCCACTCTAATTTATCACGCGACAACAGAGAATGTACTTTTCGAAACTAAAATGAACTTAAAACACAAGCACTAATAACCAAACCAACCAAATAAAACAAAACGTCTTTATCGCGGTACCATAATCTAATTACTATCCTAATTACACAAAAAATAATTAATAAAATGATTGGGTAAGCGTCTTTTCCACAAAAACATTCACAGAAATTGTATTCGACGAAGATATGCACACAGCCGGTAATAAGGCGTGTCAAGGACACGGGTTCGTCTACTAGCACTAAGGAACAAAAAATAAATATTTAATAATTTGCGGAGGCGCGCGGTGTTGTGTACAGGGAGGGGGTCGAGGGGAGGTGATGTCGCTTGCGCCGATCGCCGCCGACAAAGAGATCTGCTTTCTCTTTTCTGCATGAATGTATTCATTTTAATTTCATTGATGAAATGTGATATGAATATATGATCCATGACCACGGCAAATGACCGCTGCGCGACACTGAACTGAATTTTTAGAAACTACCATTTAGGTAGTTTCTAAAAATTTAAGTAACTTCATTAATAATAACATTTTATGAAAATAAAATCTGTTCATGAAGCCAAAATGTAACAAAGTAAATGTGTGTTAATTTAATGTCACCATTGGGTCGCCACATTGTATACAGGTGAAAATTTTATTCAGTGCGCAAACTTTGTTAAGTTATAGTTAAAAAGTTTTATAGATAGGTATTAGTTTTATTTTGCTATATTTTAGTACTATATAATTGTAACTTACTACTTATGTACAATAATGTTCAATCGAAAACACCCAATAAAAAACTTCCTTACCCCTAAATAATGTCAATCAATTCCAAATTATTTATTTATCACTTTTACAACTGTCTTTACAGTTCTTACCCTAATGAGACAGCGCAGTTATCGACTAATACTTAAATATACACTAATTCTTAAATATCACTAACAATCCATACTATAATATTATAATTGCGAAAGTAACTCTGTCTGTCTGTCTGTTACGCTTTCCCGCTTAAACCTCTCAACCGATTTTGATGAAATTTGGCACAGACAATCTTTAGACCCTGAGAAAGAACATAGGCTACCTTTTATCCCGGAAAAATTTGATGTTCCCGAGGGAAATCTAAAAAGCGCGATATAACCGAAATCCACGCGGGCGAAGCCGCGGGCGGAAAGCTAGTACTTAAATATACACTAATTCTTAAATATCACTAACAATCCATACTAATATTATAAATGCGAAAGTAACTCTGTCTGTCTGTCTGTTACGCTTTCCCGCTTATTAAACCTCTCAACCGATTTTGATGAAATTTGGCACAGACAATCTTTAGACCCTGAGAAAGAACATAGGCTACCTTTTATCCCGGAAAAATTTGATGTTCCCGAGGGAAATCTAAAAAGCGCGATATAACCGAAATCCACGCGGGCGAAGCCGCGGGCGGAAAGCTAGTATATAATAAAACTCTTGCGAGTTCACTCAAAGAACACGAAAATATGTCCAGTCTTTCATGGATTTCGTTCACCACACGGATTGCACGGGTGAGGGGTGCTTTCGCCAGTAGGTTGGTTCTGGCCACAGGCACTTCATTTAGTTATTTATTTTATAGCGTCGTTTACTAAATAAAAACACGTGATATAATTTGTCAGAATAATTAAATACTTAATTTGTTATTTAAAGTTAAACACCAGTGTAAATTTTCATTTGATCGACTTGATTTTCAGTCTCCTAGTCTTTCAGCTTCCTTACATCAAACACACATACAAACATCCGACTTTTGACTTCACCCCACAAGTCAAAATCATAAGGGGTGTTACGGATGCACCTTATGTCAATGGCATAAAATTCAATATCGCGTGACATGCAGTACCGTAAAAAAAAACGCATTACTAGACTTAGGGTGGCCTATCGAATGGTACAGGCTCAAACAATATTGACATCCAAATTTCTAGAAATCCGTTTCCGGGAATTACTAATTGCCGTAGGTACCTACTGAATGTACTCGAAGTTATGCGCTATTATTATTACGTCTAGACGAATCTGGAATGTTCGATCAGCTGGCCTATATATAGCGCCGTGACGCCAGCGAAGAGTCAGTTTGCATTCGACTAGCGATACAAAAACAAGCGACAGAAAAGAAGCAATAATTGAGAATACCTACTGCGACAACTGTAACGAGATCTTTGAGTACTACATGAAGTAACATCTGTACTGTTATTGTGTGTTTACATACAATACGGACTTCGTGGACGTAAGGGAAGACTTCGATGCGACATCAGCTACGTTCTACTTGTCATTGCCTACGATCGACTGTACGTTCGTTGCCAATAAACTTCGCAACCCATAACCGGCGTTTTAGTACCCCTAGCCCGTAACAGGATTAAGATCCGGTGATCTGGCAGGCCACGGTACGGGGCTACCACAACCGATCCAATTTTACCCGTATTTTTGAAAGTAGAAGCCTTTTTTAAACGTTACCCCACACTAAAAATTTCTTATGTATCATGGGTGCGTTTACAAAAATATTGTAGACCATACAAATATCTGTTCCGTACGGAAATCGAACTCGGGACACGCAGCGCAGCAATCGCACATTTAGCCACTACGCCAGCTAAAAACAAAAAAAAAAAACATTTTTTATCGCGAATTAATTCAAAGTTGCCCAAAATTTGGTATGTTTTTAATAAGTGACACCATTTTTGACGGTATTATTATGAGCGAATAGAGATGCGACCGCGTACCGCGTGCCCTGCCCCCTTCACCCGCGCATGTATTGTCTACCGCACATATATTAAGTTATCTCTTTTCGGGAAATAATATTTTGCTAGGGTTTTTTTTTAGTTTAACCCAGGTTTGTAGGCATTAGTAGAATCAGTTATCGATACCTAACAATACCTTCACGGATCGCACGACCATCACCAGGTCGTCGGTCCACCTTGTCGGGGGCCTACCCACACTACGTCTTCCGGTGCGTGGTCGCCACTCGAGAACCCGTCGGCACTATCGGGCATCGGTCCTACGAGCAATGTGCCCGGCCCACTGCTACTTTAGTGTTGCAATTCTTCGGGCTATGTCGGTTATTCTCGTTCTTCTGCGGATCTCCTCATTCCTGATTCGATCGCGCAGTGAAACTCCAAGCATCTCTCCATTGCCCTTTGAGTGACTTTGAGCCTTCTTATAAGGCCCATTGTTAGCGACCATGTCTCAATTCCATAAGTCATCACTGGCAACACACACTGGTCGAAGACTTTTGTCTTGAGACACTCGGCATTTCGGACGAGAAGATTCTACGTAGCTTCCCGAAAGCAGCCCAGCCGAGTTGGATTCGACAATTCGATTGACCTCTTTCTCGAAGTTGGACCTTCCTAACTGGATAGTTTGTCCCAGGTACACGTAACTGTCAACAACTTCGAGAACAGAGTCTCCAATCCTTATAGGAGAATCTTCATAGGTGTAGTTTGTACCTAAGTCAAAATAGCCGGGGATAATTCCACTCTAAAAATCTGACTTACTTGAAACTATAAATCTTACCTCAGCATGTCTGACGGAATGAGCTGTAAATCGATCCCTGATCTGGAACCCTCGATAGCATATCGTACATTTATAAGGAGCACTAGTGTAATTATAACTCTCTTTTCTTTTCAATACTTCTTCTATTTGTTGATCATAAGTCAGCGGGGTGATCGTGAACAGAGACTCGTCGAATTCTTCCCTATTCCGACGTCGTTTCACATCATTTTTCTTGTACCTAGAAAAGAAATGAAACATTGACTTTGCACTAAGGACTTCTGGCTCAGTGATAACTGCCCCACTGGTCCATCTATCAGATGAAGCTATGACGTCATATGAAAACCCGTCCGCTTTGGAAAGCACGTGAAGTTATACTTGGGCCAAATTCGACAAAGAACAGAGGTAAACAGATCGTTGCTAGGCAACGACTTGTTTACACCTAAAAGGAAGATGTTAACAACCTTTTCTAGATCGATGAGTTTCATACAAGTAATAATCCTACTTCCTACTAATGTGTACAGGTTATTTATGGTTAGATATTTATCATTTGCATAGAACGCTTAACCGATTTAAATGAAATATGACACATATGTAAGCTAATTACCTAATAGGTTAAGTTTTTTATACATATATATTATACGTAGTCTATACCTGAAAGTTTTATGATGTTATGCAGTTGATTAGAAAAGTAGTTAAAATATGCAAAATTATATTTACAAATGCCTAAACTCTATTCTTTGGCTGAATTCCACAAAACGTGTTTAATACCTGGAGTTAATCAATGTTTCTTTTCTGGAGGGCTATCACGTAAAATTAATGTCGACTATTTAATGGTTTTTTGAAACAGCAAGTTAATATGAATGCTATTTTAGTGATTGTATTGAAATATGCTGCAATAGGAATTGTTACTAAACAGTTAGCATGTAAATATCGATAATCATGTAAATTATAGGAGCTTTCCAAAACGTGCGATGTGATAACGCTAAATTAGTTTGTTTGCCTCCATTCTTTATTAAACTTGGCACAAGTATAGTTTCGGCTGTTGTTTGTGAATCTTGGACAGTCATTACAAGCCATTAGGACCCTAAAAGTATAACTCTCTGGGCCAGGGGCCAGGAGGGGTGTCTGTAGGTGCCCAAACGTGGCTCAAGCCTGTATGGCAATAGCCTGTGTGGCACTAGCCTGTGTGGTAATAGCCTATGTGGCGGTAGCCTGTGTGGCAGTCTGGTTTCGTATAACCTTTTTTTTGTTTTCGAGGGAAACCTTCTAAAAGCCCCTGGTCTTTGGGGTTAGGATCCGAGAGCGTGGGATTTTTCATCATCTGCACATGGAAGTGGCCCTGTTACCTCTCAGAAGACCAATGTTGAGCTCCCCTTTGTGCAACGCCTATTAGGGCACATCTCTGAAGAGACTGTAAGGGAGCGTTCAAGTATTACGAAACGCCATTTTGGGATCTCGTAAAACGTTAAGATGCATTACAGGGGCGGGAGGGGTTCTTTCTTAAAACGTTAACGTTACTCGTAACTTAACGTTACGTAACATCGTTTCTAAAAAAATATTATTTAGTAAATTTAAAGTAGGTATACCAAGTGTAAAAATTATTACATAAACTTTTTACGACTTTAGGATAAAATTGATCACTTGAGTGTTACGTCCCGTTTAGAGAAGGGGGGAGGGGGAGGTTCTAAACCTCCCCCTCCCCAATCCCCAAAGAAAATCGTTACGGTGTGTTATAAAAGGAGGAAGGGGTCAAAAATCTTCTCAAAAATTGCGTTACGTAATATTTGAACGCTCCTAATTGGGTCTTCCCGAACCTAACTATGCAAAGCAACACATGTACACTGGGCGTCCCTCCCTGAGATCATCCAGTGGGCCGACAGAGTCTCCACTCTAATCGCCCGCGACCTCCAGTTCCACTAGTAACCATTTGTGGACTTGTACAGGTCAAATAAGCAGCCGCTACATGTGAAATTCTGTTATTCAGCTGCATCCAGATATACTGGAAACCGATTCTAACACTAGGAAAAGACTGGCAGAATTTAAGAATAAAAGAAAAGGGAAAAAAAAGAAAAGAAAGAAAAAGGAATGGAAGAAAAACTAAAAATAAAGAAAAAAGGAAAGAAAAACCGTTAAATTGCGGTAAACCTGACGCATAACATAATTTACTTTTTTTAATTAGCATTCGTGAGATTGACCGACAGAAGTGAGAACTGAAATCATTAAAAAACACAGTGTTGGGTCGGTCACGCTCACGCGAATTCAATGCTTTTTCCCATCCAACAAAAACTGCTCCTAAAGAAGTTTTCACTTCATAAAATTGAAGGAACATGCGTAATGCTCAACGGGACTAAAGAAAACTTCACTTCAAAAAAATTTAAGGAACATGCGTCACGTCCACGCTAAAAGTCACTCAGTATTATGCTGAGACCCTATGAAACACAGCACACTTTTTTTTAACCGACTTCAAAAAGGAGGAGGTTACTCAATTCGACCGTATATATGCTTTTTTTTTATGTTTGTTCGCGCATAACTTCGTCGTTTATGAACCGATTTTGATAATTCTTTTTTTGTTGGAAAGAAGACATTCCCAAGGTGGTCCCATGATAAGGACATCAGGATCTGATGATGGAAGACCAGAGAAATCAAGGGGAACTTTCAAAAATCGTAGGGGCGATTAGTGCATTTCTTAGTATTTTCATTAAGTATTTAAAGCACTACAATTTGATAAAGGTCTGGAGTAGATCTGATGATGGATCCGGAAGACAGTCGAAGGAACTCCTCAACAATTCACAGCAACTACCTTGTGTTTGGGCTTGATTAATTTGTATTGATAAGAACTTTACACCTAGATGGGTTGTGACTGTCACAAGAGCTCTGATGATGAAGACAAAGGCCAGTTTCGGGAACTCCTCAACGGTTTGCAGTACCTACTTTGTGTTTGGTTTTAATTTGTTTATATTGATGAGAACTTTGCACCCATTGGGTTAAAATAATGTTCTGCAGTACCTAAATCTGATGATTAAGACCTTAGGCAGTCGAGAGAATTCTTCAAAATTACTGGTAAAAATTAAAGTAAACAAAATTACGTCATTTCCCAACTATATTTGCTTCAGCTTCCAGTCTGACCAGATGTAACTGAATACATAGTACCTACTTTTCACAACTAAAAAGTGTAAAATAAAAACTTTTTTACAAAAAAACAACCGACTTCTAAAAACCATTACAAAGTGAAAAATAACTAATTTCGAAAGTCGGTGTCAAAAACTAATACCTATACAAAAACCAAAGACACCGACTTCCGAAATTAGTTATTTTTCACTTTGTAGTGGTTTTTAGAAGTCGGTTGTTTTTTTGTAAAAAAGTTTTTTGTTATACAGATTGTTTGAATAAAATAAATATAATATACATGTACAGACAACAGCTCATCAAGCTACTACAAACTGTCACATTTCTTCATTAGATTTTCTACTTTGTCTCTAAAGCATTAAGTCTCAAGGTTGATTGACAGTTTGGGGTAGCTTGACTTCCTGTCATCCGTACATCAATTTACGTCAGGCTATGCCTGAATTATTTTATCTTTTGTCCTTTTCTTAATGAAATACAAATAAAGATATGTTTTTTCCTTTTTTTTTGCCTCACAGTACGAATTACTACAAACATTTCGAATTACTCTTGTATCGTGGGTGTGTTTACAAATATTTAAAGTCACATACACAAACTCTTAGACCCGGTACAAACTACCTGTAGGTCTACAAATATTTCCCGCATTACGCAGTGCAGCAGTCGATCTCACAGCCACTGCGCCATGTCTTCACACTGAACTTTTTTTTAATCCATACTAATATTACAAATGCGAAAGTAACTCTGTCTGTCTGTTATGCTTTCCCGCTTAAACCTCTCAACCGATTTTGATGAAATTTGGCACAGACAATCTTTACACCCTGAGAAAGGACATAGGCTACCTTTTATTTTGATATTCCCGAGGGAAATCTAAAAGTGAATCGATAAAGTGTAATCGATATAAACGAATTCCACGCGGGCGAGGTCGCTGGCGGCCGCTAGTATTTTATCAACTAGAGCTTGACCGCAATCCGGCCTGATGGTAAGCAGTGACGCAATCGTTGATGGTAAGGCGCACTAGTTTATTAAGAGCCTATTCACTCTAGCCTTGAAGACACTTAAATTTAGTGCAACATACTTATCTATAGTAGTCTCCAGGTCCTCTTCTTCCTGAACTTTCTTCGGCGTTCTAACTTTCCTAGCAACTTTTTCTCTCTTTTTAACCTTAGGCTTCTCTTTATTCTCGACATAAACCTCACTTAGAACATTGTCACCGTCTTCATCAAAATGATCATATTCTTCAAAAAATATCTCGTTATTACTTTTGGCATGGATTTCAACTTCGTTTATAGTAGTCTCCAGATCCTCTTCTTCCTGAACTTTCTTCGGCGTTCTAACTTTCCTAGCAACTTTTTCTCTCTTTTTAACCTTAGGCTTCTCTTTATTCTCGACATAAACCTCACTTAGAACATTGTCACCGTCTTCATCAAAATGATCATATTCTTCAAAAAATATCTCGTTATTACTTTTGGCATGGATTTCAACTTCGTTTATAGTAGTCTCCAGATCCTCTTCTTCCTGAACTTTCTTTGGCGTTCTAACTTTCCTAGCAACTTTTTCTCTCTTTTTAACCTTAGGCTTCTCTTTATTCTCGACATAAACCTCACTTAGAACATTGTCACCGTCTTCATCAAAATGATCATATTCTTCAAAAAATATCTCGTTATTACTTTCGGCATGGATTTCAACTTCGTTAATAGGAGCGAGACTTTTAGGATCTAACTCTTCACTAAGAATAGATGTGACTTCGGTGATGTTTGGTGTTTCTTCGGCTTTTGTACTACAGAGCTCTATGATGCGAAGATCAAAATCGTCATCCTCATATATTTGATGTACTAGGGTTGAGCTGAGTTGGTTAAGTTTGCGGTTTATCGATTTTATGTCCCGAATTTTTATCTGTAAGCAAAAAAAGATTGATTAAATTTAGATGGGAAGTTAAAAGGAGATGTTTCAGAAATGTATGGAGCCTGGGCCAGCACATTGTACACTTAATGCTAGGTATAGTTACACTATAGTTAACTATTTTTAATGTTAATTTTTTATATTTTGGCTTAGATTTAAAAAAGATTCAATTTAAATCGGCCAAGGAGTGCAACACAACTACTAATAAATATGGTGGTCAGCAAATAAGCGAAATAAGATTTTGACAGTGACATTTGATTGACGTATCATGTATCTAAGGCTATCGTATCTATATTATCTACCATGTGACTACGAAAAAAACAAATCATGAATTCCGAACATACGGCCCATTAAATAAACACAATCAACTCAAATCAACACTCGACACGAACACAACGGGAAAATAGAACTGTCAAAGCCACCAATCCAACGTCATAACCACTGTCATGGCTACCTTAATAAAGGGTTATCTCACTAAAAAACGTTTCAAATAAATAATTATATATACTTGTATTTTTATTCAAATTAATTAAGTAGTATTTTTTATGAAAATCTTTATTTTTTTCCTTTTTATCTATATAGCGTACATAGTGGTGGCCCAACATGAAACAGGAGGAGATGTTTCATACAAGACCAAAAAAAAAAACATTACAAATCGCCTTAAAGGGGCTCAAGTGCGGTTCCAGGTACTTACATATGTGTCGGACTGCATCCTGTCATGTAACAGCGAATCACTGCGCAAAGCCTTATTTCTGAAGCGACACGCCGAGTTCAGACGACCGGCGCATTCCCAGCACACACGCTGCGGTAGACGCTCTTCTGAAGTAGCCTTTATAGAGAAAGCAAGCAATCAGAGAGAAAGCAATCAGCTTATAACTTCTGAACATGTAAAGATTGGATTAAAAATTCTTATAATAAGATTTTTTTTTTGGGGCAAAACCCTCCACACATTTCCCACCCACTGCAACTCCTGAAAGCCAGAATCAACAGTGGAGACCGCCAGAAAAACGCCGAGCAATGAAGCTCGGCGAGTCCCGGAGAAACGATTCAACTGTCTTGGGTCCCGCAACGAAATTAATCAGAAAAGAATAGCGGAGAAAAAAGATATTTTTTCCACTTCCCACCATAACAAGCAGGAGACAGAACAGAACTAGACCAATCGGCACAAAGGGACATTATTGCAACTGGGAGAAGCCCAGATTGCCAAGCACCACAGAATAAAATTTTATTAAGTTAATGGGTCCTAAGTAGGTTTGTGCTGTTACAATTAATTCCAATAATAGGTATGGCAAAAGCGCCTGAACGCTCGGAAATTGGTTCTAGTTTCTACAAGGTCCGTATAATAAACAACTCCGGATGTAACTTGTACACTATCCAACATAATATTGCGTTCATTCTGCCAAAGAACACACTCCCACAAGATGTGATTTTTTGATATTATCCAAAGAAGTTGTGCCGTTGGTATAAATAGCTGGGAATGTCGCTGGGAAGAAGTGGCGGAATAAACTCCCCAGCAGCACAGCTGTCTGCTCACACAAAAAAAGGTGGTGCTCTGGAGTCCCACCACCATCTTTGGGACCCAAGTCAACCCCACCTGCCAGACGGTGCACCTGCTGACTAACGAACGGGGCGCTGACGCCGGTTTTCCCTCGGGGTTTAGTGGTCAGACGGCAGTCGCACTTATAATTAGCCAAATAAGCTAATCGACAATGGACAGAAGTATAAGAGCACAAGTCACGGCTAGGGCGCCGCCGCAAAACGGCGCGCAGGAGCCTCGCCCGACTCCTGTGACCTGTGGGCTAGGGCTACCGTGTCAGAGGCGGACACGGCTGAAGAAGCGAGCCCAAAGCAAGAAAATCCGTTTCGCATCGTGGAACGTTGGCACGCCAACTGGACGCGCGAGAGAACTGGCCGAGACTCTCCACAGGCGGAGGGTGGCCGTGGCGTTCCTGCAGGAGACTCGGTGGAAAGACAGCAGATCCCGGCTTATTGGGAATGGCTACAAGCTGATCTACACGGGTGCACAGTGGGAGAAATGGGGTCGCCGTGGTGTTATCTGACGAGCTCCAGGATCACGTCTTGGAGGTGAATCGCATCAGTGATCGGCTAATCTCGGTGCGGGTACTTGTCAATGGGGTAATAACCCACTTGATAAGTGCCTAGGCTCCGCAGGCCGGGTGCGGCGACGCCGAAAGGACGTTGTTCTGGAGCCAGCTCGAAGGATTGCTTCGCGGGATCTCGTTATCCCAGGGAATCGTTCTGGGTGGTGATTTGAACGGTCATGTGGGTGAGAAGTATGACGGTTTTGAGCGTGTTCACGGTGGCTATGGGTACGGTAGCCGCAACGCGGAAGGGTACAACATTCTCCGAACGTGTGTGTTATATCTATAACGAGTCATAATTCTAATAAAAGTATTGTATTGTGGATTGCTTAAGTTTAGTTGATTCCGAGGGTAGAATAACTTTCATAAAATTATAAAAACGGCTCGATGGTACTCTGAGAGTGGCATTTCCTATAAATACGGTGACTCGTCCCTTAGTAGAAAATCTTCATCGAGCCGTCGGACCGAGCACACTACCAGTTAAGTATTCTTAATATTTGTTATAGGCACATAATTCTTATGGGCCTGGTCTTATGTAATTTGTATTGCTGATGATTCTAAATATGCCCAGTGTGTAATGTTATAAGTAAATATAGACATAATGTTTCTTCTATAATGTCTGCTTTAATATTATTTAATAACCCACACTCTGCTATCCTAACACCAGAAGTGGGGATCAGGGCTCTGGTTTTATAAAACTAATTTTTTTTTTTTTTTTCATGGTCGACGTTGGACCTTGTGACGATATTTCGGAAGCCGTTGTTCAGCGGGTCGCTGACTTCACTCGCACCGTAATGATGACATCAGGCCGTCTTCTCTGACGTTGGAACTGCTACGCTGCATAAGCGGCGATAATCGTGTACCTGGTGTCCTATACAGGAATAATCCTGTATGTACTTCAAAAATACAGAGCCCCAGAACCTCAACCAACAGTGAGAACATCCAGAAGTTATTCGTAAGTAAAGAATTATCTGAATTAAGTAAATAACGTCAATATAAAACAGTATTGCTTAAAAATAACATTTGGAAAACTTATTAAGGGACAGTATCTGTATCGATTGTATTTTCAATTTGCAACTGTGATAATTTGTTTGGTTGTGTACAATACTGTGTGTGGGTACATGGCTTGGGCTAATCTCTAGTGGTACCTTACCGCACAATTTTAGGTGCGGGTACGTGACCAGGGCTACCCTCTGGTAGTACCATAGCATAAAATATTGTACATTGTAACTGGACTTATCTTGTGCTTGGTCAGAGCTACTCTCTGATAGCACGGTATTTGTTTGCTACTTTAATTGCATAGTAAAGAAAGGAGGTTTTGAAAAATAAAGTTCCAACTGTCTCTTAATAATTAAATTCACAAACAATCGGACACAACATCGCTAAAGCTTTAAGGCTCAAACTTTTATTGGGAATATTTGGCAGTTTCGGGTGGCTTGACCTGCTGTCGTCCGTACCTTGTATAAAAGTTGAATAAGATGAAGTAACTGACTGCTGATACTTAATAGACTTGATTGACTTGACTGTTAACTTGATTGACAGACTAGACAGATTATTATTTTTACTGATGCTGTTGTTTTATGAGCCAGGTCTATCCGCATAGGCTGACTGACAAAGTACAGTGTCCAGAATTAATAATAATAATAATAAAAAGGTGCCTGTGGCCGTGGTGCCTGTGGCCGTGGTGCCTGTGGCCGTGGTGCTTGTGGCCGTGGTGCCCGTGGCCGTGGTGCCTGTGGCCGTGGTGCCTGTGGCTGTGGTGCCGGTGGCTGTAGCTATGCCTGTGGCTGTTGTGCTTTTGGCTGTTGTGCCTGTGACAAGTGCTGTATCCCTGACGGGTGATGCCATGAAATATGGTAGATTGAGATAGACTATACCAAAGAGATATAAGATAGAGAGGGCTTGTGTCAAAATGGCATAGAAAAACTGTGATTACATATCTTAGTGACGCTATCTAGTACAATATAGCAAAATTAGATTGACAATTGCAGACATCAAATAATAAAAATTAAATAAGTTTATATGAATTATATTCAGCTATTACTCGGTAGGTGGCCAGTGTGGTCTATGTTGCCAAGTCCGATCTAATACCCCTAGTATAGACCATCGGGTAAACAAATATCGGTCAGAAAAATAAATAACAATAAATATCGGGTAATAAGTGAATCTTGTCTGCTATAAACAGCAACACCTATTTTAGAATTTTATTCGCTACTACATATGCAGGGTAACGCTAAGTAGAAACATAAAAACTGTGGTAGGGATCTTGTTATTTCGATATAAAATTATCGATAATATTCAAAGAACTTATTGCGACGACATTTTTTCGTATTTTGGTGGTTTGAAACAAAAAATTAGGATGCAGAAAAATTATTACCAGTTGTAATACTTAGAAGTTATTTATTCATATAATTGTTTTAATATACAAATCAATAATTATTATGATCTAGTAATCCTTGAGTCGACTGCTAAAACATCCGGTTTCGAGTATGACTTCCACAGGAGACAATTGTTTATGTGATGAATATAAAGTGTTTGCCCAAGTCATAATATAACCAAGATAATATGTCTGGACTTTTGACGGACTGTGATGTCAATTGCAACACAAATCCTATCTATTTTTCCAGTGCTACATTATTTTTATCCGGAAACCTAAAATAACAAAAGCTTAGGTGAATGGATAGCACTTGTTCATTAAGTAATATGACCTGATTACGTTCAGAGTTAATAGATAATAAACTTAAAACATAGCAATACTTAAACCAAGTATGTAGATACTAAAATCACCATGAGATGACAGAAACCATGTTAACAGAAAATCCTTGTCGAATAGTTTTTAATATTGAGACTGAGCGATGGTTTGAATTACCCGTAACATATTTATTAATACGTTAACAGAAAATGTTTGGAAATCGTTTTAATGATATTGTCAGAATTGACCGAGCGATGAGTTATTTTAATTGTTAGCTATTTGTTAATCTAACAGAGAATGTTTGTTAAATAGATTTGAATAATATCGACAGGTTGACAACACTGGAACTTGTTTGAATTTCATAATCTCTGCTTATTGTTTCGATTCAAGAACTGTTCAGTCGGCGGTCAATGTCAAAAATTTTTTTTGGGAAACTGTAGACATATTTGTAGGTACTTCGAGAACGAAGTACATGTCAGTATGGCAGTGTTATATATGAAGGATATTATAGATATTTAAAAAAACTGTTATAAAGTAATTATAATGTGATATATAATTGTCACTACTGTTAGCCTTTTAAATTTATTTGAGTATGTATGTAACTAAATCAGTATAATGTCTTTATTTAATTTCAAATTGTAACCGTGTTCCCAAGAGAGACTATTTCAATAGTTGTTAAAATGACTTTTGTCGGTTGACAGCAAGTAGATAGCTGTCAACGTGGGTGGTCTCATTTGGGAACACGGTATTCGAGCTTGAGCAGTCGCAGGCTACACAGGTGTACTTGTTAAAAGTGTAAACTAAGTAAAAGTGATATTGTTATTAAAATAACTTATAAAACCAAACTGGTACAAGACTTTAATTTATTCTCTTCGCAACCTTGAGGTGGATTACAGTTCAGAATTGGGATAGCACTAAGAATATTGTATTCTCAGTGTTACCAAAACGCCCAGCACAACGCAATAAGGTATTGTTTCAGTTTTTGTATATTTTTTTTTATTGGTGTTTTTAAATAATTTTTCCTATTTGATGAAATTATTTTAATTACCTAGTAGATTTATATGATTGACTATTGATGTTTTACTGTGTTTAAAATAAACAAAGATATCGTATTAAATAAAACGCACATCAACCATTTTCGATATTCTTAATGTACCCTACAAAAAAACAAAAAAAAAAGAAACGGTTTTCTCTCGTGTGCAAAATACTATTTCAGCTAATCAAATGGAAGATCAATCGAATAGTCGAAGCAGACGCTTGCAAACTCCGGATCCCAAGCTGCCGTCTTGTGCGAGACTCGGCTGTGGCAGCACGCAGCGCAGCCGCAGCGGCACGCAGGGCAACCAGAGTAACGCAGGGCGCAGCCGGAGCGGCGTGCAAAGCAGCCGGAGCGGCCTGCGATGCAGCCGGAGCGGCCTGCGGCGCAGCCGGAGCGGCCTGCGACGCAGCCGGAGCGGCCCGCGACGCAGCCGGAGCGGCGTGCAACGCAGCCGGAGCGGCCTGCGACGCAGCCGGAGCGGCCTGCGACGCAGCCGGAGCGGCCTGCGACGCAGCCGGAGCGGTGGGCGCCGGAGCCGGAGCGGCGTGCGGCCGGAGCCGGAGCGGCGTGCGACGGAGCCGGAGCGGCGTGCGACGCAGCCGGAGCGGCGTGCGACGCAGCCGGAGCGCGTGCGAGCAGCCGGAGCGGCGTGCGACGCAGCCGGAGCGGCGTGCGACGCAGCCGGAGCGGCGTGCGACGCAGCCGGAGCGGCGTGCAACGCAGCCGGAGCGGCCTGCGACGCAGCCGGAGCAGCATGCGACGCAGCCGGAGCGGCATGCGACGCGGCCGGAGCGGCATGCGACGCAGCCGGAGCGGTGGGCGCCGGAGCCGGAGCGGCGTGCGACGCAGCCGTTGCGGTGGGCGCCGAAGCCGGAGCAGTGGGCGCCGGAGCCGGAACGGCATGCGGCGCAGCCGGAGCGGCGCCAGACGGAGCAGTTGCCACAATAAAAGGTTTTTCCAAGGTGATAGTAACATTGCCGAGCAGGTTAGTGAGAAAGTATTGTTAGCGCAAATGTTGAAAGATGTTGTTCAAAGTGTTCAAACCATGAAAGCTGATGGGAACAATGAACGTTTTCCTGTCTTTAATGTTATTCCCGAATTCGATCCATCTAAAAGAAACCAATCCATAGACACGTGGATAAATAAAGTAAATGAATGTGCTCAAATTTATAATTGGTCAGAAAGACAAACAATCCATTACGCACTACCGAAACTTGTAGGTTTTGCTCTGAAGTGGTATCAAGGGTTACCTAGCGTAATGTTTTCCTGGTCTGAGTGGCAAATTAAACTACGATCAGCTTTCCCAAGTGACGAAAATTATGCTCAATTATTATCGGATATGCTTGCCTGTAAAGCTCATTTTGGGGAATCTCTAGAGGAATATTTTTATAACAAGATGGTGTTATTGAACAGATGCAATATTACTGGGAAGAATGCCATTGATTGCGTACTGTTTGGGATCGAAGATCGATCAATAAGGACTAGTGCAGAAGCGGCACAGTACTCTGATCTTGATAAGTTACTTGTCTACTTAAAGGGAGTTAAAATTAATAAACGAATGGAAAAGAATGCACAGCAGGCAAGCGTAATCGATAATAAATGCAATAAAATTAAAGGGACTAAAACTAACATAACAGAATTTCCATCTAGATGTTATAACTGTGGTGATGAAGGCCACCCGTATTATAAGTGCAAGCAGCCAATCAAACGGTGTACTGCTTGTAATAAAGTAGGACACTTAGTTAATGAATGTAGCGAGAAAAGGGCGTCCACTTCAAAAATCCCTATAGTCGGTCATTAAACTACTATAGCTTGCTTTGCTTTTTCAACCAAGGAATTAGGATGTATATAAGGGGTTGAGATAAATATTGAGTGACAATAGTCCCGTTGTTTACCGGCTTTATAGATTGGCTCATTCGGGACGCCAAGTTGTTAGAAGTATGGTTAAAGAATTAGAGGACTCGGGAATAGTTCGCTCATCCACGTCGGACTACGCATCTCCAATTTTTAGTCAAAAAGAAAACTGTAGATTATAGGCTTTGTGTAGGTTATAGATATTTGAATAAGAAGACAATTAAAACACATTATCCATTACCAAGTATTGATGATTAGCTGGTCAATTTATCAGGTTTCAAGTATTATACAACCTTAGATCTTGCGTCCAGATATTACCAGATTAGTATGTCAGAAACTTCCAAACACTCAACAGCTTTCGTAACGCCTGACGGCCACTTTGGATTTAACCGGATGCCTTTTGGTTTGGCTAATGCTCCATCTAATTTTCAACGATCTATTAATAATATCCTTGGTAACGTGTTTTAAAGATGCGTTTGCTTATTAAACTTTACAAGAGGGTTTTGAGAAATTAAGTAATACTTTAAATTTATTTAGGTCCTCTGGAATAACATTAAAATTATCAAAATGTAACTTCTTTATGCGGTCTGTTAATTACTTAGGATTTAAAGTAAATGAAAACGGAATACGGGCTGGGTAGCATAAAATAGAAGCTGTCCAACGATTTCCTCTCCTAAAGTCCGCCAGTTTATTGGTTTATCCAGTTTCTTTCGGCGCTTTATACGGGATTTTCTGCAATCGCTAGACCATTGACTCAACTCCTTAGAAAAATTCTACTTAGCATTGGGGAAGTTCTGAAGAAAAGGCTCTCCAAATGTTAAAAGCGGAATTGATAAAACACCCCGTTCTTGTTTTTTATAATCCGATCTATGAAACAGAAGTTCATACTGATGCCTCTAAATTAGGGATTGCTGGAATATTAATTTGCAGAGACCAACAAAGGATTCCCCGTTTAGTGCTGTTGCTTATTACAGTAGGCAGACTTCCCCCGAAGAGGCCCGTTTCACTTCCTATGATTTAGAGACCTTGGCTGTAGTAATGTCCGTAAAACAATTTAGAGCGTATTTGTTAGGGCTGAACTTCACAATAGTCACTGATTGCAATTCAGTTCGAGCTACGTTTGAAAAGAAAGACATGTTACCACGGGTTGTACCAAAAGGAATAAGGTGGCACTTACTCAGATCAAATCATGATATGTTAGGACATTTTTGTTTTGAGAAAACATATGACAAAATAAAAAGTCAATATTGGTTTGCCAAAATGAGAAGATTCATCATACGTCTTGAATGTGCTCATACTAAAGTTCCCCCTGGCAAAAGGTCCGGGGAATTACACCCTATACCAAAGGTGGATCTCCCATTCCACACACTTCATATAGACGACGAATTCATATCTTCTTTTGATTATAGAGGCCTTTACTAAATATATAATTCTGGAGCCAGTTAAAAACACTAAAAGTACAAATAGTATTAGAGCATTACAACATTATTTTCATACTTTCGGTGTACCGCAGAGAATAATCTCGGACAGAGGAACCTCGTTTACTTCCATAAAATTTAAGAAATTTCTAAATTCATTAGTAGATAAACATGCTTTAGATGCGGTCGCAACGCCGCGAGCAAATGGGCAAGTAGAGAGGCACAATAGGACTATACTTGCTGCTTTCAGTGCTACAAACTTTAATACAGGTTACATTCGCAATGGGTGATTTAGTCAGAGTGGAAAGCTTGTTCCAAAACTTCGTGGTTCTTATCGCATAATAACTGTATTGGATCATGATAGATATATTATTGAAGATACTCCTTTAACTCTAAAAGGTAACCGCCGTTTTACTAGCACTTTTTCCGTAGACAAGATTCACCCATGGTTAGTATTTGATAGAACCAATAATGAATCTGATAATGATTCTAATGATTATAAAAATCTGTTCATGATGACGAAACCTAGTCTTCGCTTATAACCGTTTGATTTTCTGCAAATTGTCTATTTCTGCATGCTATGTGTATCTTAACAGTTTGTTTCAGAGAAATAATAATATAATTAATCTTTTTATTCTAGTTGTCAAACCACTGGAATGTAGAGGTTTCAGTGGAATGACTAGACAGTGCTGAAGACATGAAGGGGCTTCAGTACTGTAGTATAGTAATTTAGAGTTGTCAGACCACTGAAATGTAGAGGTTTCAGTGGAATGACTAGACAGTGCTGAAGACATGAAGGGGCTTCAGTACTGTACATTTGATATTCTGCAAATTGCCTATTTCTGCATGCTATGTGTATCTTAACAGTTTGTTTCAGAGAAATAATAATAAAATTAATCTTTTTATTCTAGTTGTCAAACCACTGGAATGTAGAGGTTTCAGTGGAATGACTAGACAGTGCTGAAGACATGAAGGGGCTTCAGTACTGTAGTATAGTAATTAGAGTTGTCAGACCACTGAAATGTAGAGGTTTCAGTGGAATGACTAGACAGTGCTGAAGACATGAAGGGGCTTCAGTACTGTAGTATGGTAATTTAGTTGTCAGACCACTGGAATGTAGAGGTTTCAGTGGAATGACTAGACAGTGCTGAAGACATGAAGGGGCTTCAGTACTGTAGTATGGCAATTAAGAGTTCTCAGACCACTGAAATGCAGAGGTTTCAGTGGAATGACTAGACAGTGCTGAAGACATGAAGGGGCTTCAGTACTGTAGTATGGTAATTTAGTTGTCAGACCACTGAAATGCAGAGGTTTCAGTGGAATGACTAGACAGTGCTGAAGACATGAAGGGGCTTCAGTACTGTAGTGTGACATCTTAAGGCAAAAACATGAAGGGGTTTTGCCCTCGGATGATCATTAGATATTTAATGTACCTAGATATGTAGAGGCTACAATTAATTTATACAGTATTTTGAGGCGAAAACATGAAGGGGTTTCGTCCTCGTTGAATTATTAGTGTGAAATATTTGATGTAGTTATGTATCTAATGTAATTCTAATTTTGAGATGAAATCAGACATGAGATGTTGATTCAGTTTATGCTATTTGTTGTTAATTAGAGATTGAAATAAATAATTAATATTTTTTTTATATACAATCTTTTATATTATTAATGTTTTCACGAGACGTGAAATGACAGGAAGGGCCGACTGTTAGCCTTTTAAATTTATTTGAGTATGTATGTAACTAAATCAGTATAATGTCTTTATTTAATTTCAAATTGTAACCGTGTTCCCAAGAGAGACTATTTCAATAGTTGTTAAAATGACTTTTGTCGGTTGACAGCAAGTAGATAGCTGTCAACGTGGGTGGTCTCATTTGGGAACACGGTATTCGAGCTTGAGCAGTCGCAGGCTACACACGTGTACTTGTTAAAAGTGTAAACTAAGTAAAAGTGATATTGTTATTAAAATAACTTATAAAACCAAACTGGTACAAGACTTTAATTTATTCTCTTCGCAACCTTGAGGTGGATTACACTACAATGTGTGTTGGGTAATAGCATCTGCCATATTTGCTGTTAGAAGTACCTGATTTGACTAGATAATGTGATTTCATAAGACGAGTATTAAATTGTAAAAATCACCTATACATTATGAAATGTTGGTTATTTAAGTATTGCGAATGAACAATTGTTATATTGATAAATTACCTTAAAGTGTTTAAAAATGGATTTAACACATAGCATGTAATTTATTATGGTACAATGTGTTATTTATCCTAGCGATTGTTATTAGACATGTTACTATAATTTTGAGTTCTCTTGAACTGTTACGTTATTGTTAATAAGAAACTTATTGATGGAATACGTTGATACCATTTCCAGGGAGTTTCTTGTCATTTCTGTAGTGTCAAAACTAATTGCATTATTTACTATGTTAATCGAAAAGTGTACTTCGAGAACGAAGTAATTATCAGAATGGCCGTGTTATATCTATAACGAGTCATAATTCTAATAAAAGTATTGTATTGTGGATTGCTTAAGTTTAGTTGATTCCGAGGGTAGAATAACTTTTATAAAATTATAAAAACGGCTCGATGGTACTCTGAGAGTGGCATTTCCTATAAATACGGTGACTCGTCCCTTAGTAGAAAATCTTCATCGAGCCGTCGGACCGAGCACACTACCAGTTAAGTATTCTTAATACACACATCAAAAGTGTCTAGGGATCAACATATATTTTTGCAATAACTTTTCTCCTGATTGATATTAATTAAAATTTTCTTTAAGGATTCATCAAATAAAGTGTTTTCGTTTGTCACAGTAACGATAAACCAAGTCACCTTTGCATTAATAAAGAAATTTGCCATTTTCCTAATAAAGGGATATTTGACATTTGAACCACTAACACAAAAGTTCGAAAAAAAAGACTGAAATAACAGTTTTCTCTAAAATTTTATTGGGTAACTTAAACAATTAATAATCCGTGTTTCTACCGCGAACACTAACAACACAAGAACATCGGTTTGGCATACTCAAAATGAGTTCATCCAAATCACGCTGTGGAATGGCCGCCCATGTTCGTTGCAACAACAAAAAAAGGTCTTCTTGCGACTGGATACCCTCCATATTCGGCAGAGCTCTTCTCTGTAGCATATCCCATGCATGCTCAATCGGGTTCAAGTCTGGCGACTGAGCAGGCCAGGGCAGGACATTGATGTTAGCTGCGGCGAGAGTCTGTCTTACAACTCTTGCGGTGTGCGGTCGTGCATTATCATGCATTAACTGAAATAAGGGACCGATTTGCACTTGTAGAGGAACGATGACGTCTGATACAATCGTTTCAGCATAAATTTGAGCGTTGAGGTTGCCTCTGATCCAAATCAACTCAGTTCTTCCGCCGATCCAAATACCCGCCCATACCATGATGGTTCCACCACTATAAGGATGGACTTCCTGGCAGGATTTTAATCGCTGTTGGCGTCCAGGGGTTCTCCAGTGTCGTATACGTCTTGTATCCGGTCTCATACCAAAACGAGACTCATCAGAAAAGCACACGAAACGCCATTGTTCTTCTGCCCAATTTCTGTGTTCAAGAGCCCATTGATATCGAATCCTACGATTGTGCATTGCTATAGGTGGTACCCGTAGCGGTCTTCGGGAATGAAGGTTCACTTCATGCAAGCGGTTTCTGACTGTTTGGTCGCTAATTAAGTTCCCTGAAGAGTGATGAAGCCTCACGGCTAACATCATGGCGGTTATTGTTGGAGCTCTTCGAGTTAAGATTTGAATGTATCGGTCTTGTCTCCGTGTGGTGCAGCGATACCGTCCTCCATGGCGCTCAGCCACGGTACCAGTGCTTCGGTAACGTGTCCAAAGTCGACTGATAACACTCTGACTTGTATTCAGAGCTAAAGCCACAGTACGTTGCCGGGAACCAGCTTCTATCATTCCCACGGCTCTGAGCATTTCTTCCCTGCTTAAATGACGTCGCCGCTCCATAATAACGTTGGTTTTAATCAGTAGTAGGGAAACAGTAGCACTAATAATGTCTTCAATGCGTTGTATGTTTTTATAGGGAAAATATTGACAGCTGATTTTCATCTTTTACTCGAATTTGATTCACAGTTCCTGATTCAAATTATGAAATGCACCAAAAAGGATCCATATAAATTTATAAAATCATAAATTTATTACAAAGCCACATCTCAATCTCAAGAAATCCGCATAAAAATGCTTGATCCCTAGACACTTTTGATGTGTGTATTTGTTATAGGCACATAATTCTTATGTGCCTGGTCTTATGTAATTTGTATTGCTGATGATTCTAAATAAGCCCAGTGTGTAATGTTATAAGTAAATATAGACATAATGTTTCTTCTATAATGTCTGCTTTAATATTATTTTCATCCCACCATCTCGGAAAGAGTATTTTTAATCTTCAATATCTGACTGGAAAAGCCGTTTTTATTCTCTAGAGGATAAAGTAAATTGAATTTAGAACATCGTGTGCACTAAGTTTGTAAATTAAAAAAAAACATTAAACCTATTTACTGTTACCTCTATGGTGCCGAATATATCATACAACTTTTTTTTAATTTGTTAAAAACTCAGACTCGGAACCTTCTTGGTGTTCTTTTTTCAATTTTCTTTGTACGCGGTTCTTTACGCGGCATTTTTTCACGTCATTGTTAAACCTTATATTAAAAAAAAGAAACTTGAAAACAAGTGAAAAACTAAAATGAGTGATTCTAGCGACGAGGAAGTTTGTTTGACGCCAACAGAATTGACTGAAACTGTTAATAATGCGCAAATGAGCTTTCTACCTCAACAATCACGCGAGAAGTATTTAAAACAGTACGATATGTTCAACACGTGGCGACTAGCAAAAGGAGCCAAAACTTTCTCAGAAAACGTTTTGCTGGCATATTTTATAGAATTATCCGAGAACAAGAAAGCAAGCACTCTATGGAGTACGTATTCGATGCTAAAAGCAACAATAAAGATGAAAAAAGACATACATATCGATACCTATCCTAAATTAGTAGCATTTTTAAAAAGAGCGTCATCTGGTCATCATCCAAATAAATCGAAGGTTTTCACAGTATCTGATATTGAAAAGTTTCTTAACGAACGTATATTTGGCGGCAAAAGTAAGTCAGTTGCACATTCAGTATCTACTTAATATATGTACTTATATTAATCTCAATTAAATAGTATTCTTAGTAAATGTTGATAGGCATAATTATGCGTTCATATAAATTTTATTCATTTATCTACTACAATACTCTTTACATTGCAGGTTGTTCTTATTATTGGAATAAACGGAGCATGTCGAACTAATGAACTAACACAACTTAATGTCAAAAACATTGAGAAACATTCAGATGACTTACTATTAATTAATTTACCTAATACAAAGACAAAAAGAGACCGCAACTTTGTCATTCGCAAGGAATACGTAACGATTGTTGAGAAATATCAAGCCTTACGGCCGCCTAACACTCCAATCAATCGTTTTTTTTTCTACAGTATCGCAATGGAAAGTGTGTTAGACAGCCTATGGGTACTAATAAAATTGGCAGTATCCCACGAGAAATAGCAACATTTCTTGAACTTCCAGAACCCCTGTTGTACACGGGTCATTGTTTCCGACGAACTTCAGCCACACTTTTGGCTGATTCCGGAGCTGATCTCCTGTCCCTTAAGCGCCACGGAGGCTGGAAGACCAATGCAGTTGTAGAGGGATACATAGAGGATTCCATCCAAAATAAGTCTAAAATATGTGAAGGCATCGTAGGAGCCATTACACTGAAAGAGCCTCAATCGGAAACTTGGACTGGCCCTTCTACATCAAAAATAAGCCGTTATGAAACACCTAACCATCTCCCTCTCTCTCCAACATTCACGCCAAGGGAATCCGATGAATCGGTACAACTATTAAGTATGACAGACAGTTTACCGAAAAACAGTACACAAGTGACTAACACCAATATTACAGTACCAAACAAAAATATTACACTCAATTTAAATAACTGTTGCAACGTTACTTTAAAATTTTCTTAATTATACTTTAGTATTATTTTATTATAATTTAAAGATTATTCTGTAATACTTACCTGTCATAATGTAGTAATTAATACCTAAACTGAAATAAAAGTGTACCTATCTTGTGATGGTAAACATTTTTTTATTGCATTTAGTCATTTCCTCGCTGAGGTGGAATGAAAAGTTACGTGTTGCACTCGAGTGCAAAGATTTTTTACCTCGTGTCCTTTTGATTCCCTCGCTGACGCTCAGGATTCTAATTTTGAATCACTCGCTGCGCTCGTGATTCAATTTTAGAATCCTTCGCTTGCTCGGTCATCAAAATTGAACACGCGGTTAAAAAGCAACTTTGCACTCTTGTAT
This sequence comes from Sesamia nonagrioides, assembly GCA_017933935.1. Lineage (NCBI taxonomy): Eukaryota > Metazoa > Arthropoda > Insecta > Lepidoptera > Noctuidae > Sesamia > Sesamia nonagrioides. The sequence goes on from JADWQK010000857.1 coordinate 1,464,008, forward strand.
AACAAATAACTATTAATAACCCACACTCTGCTATCCTAACATGTGCGTCCGCTGACCTTGCAATCGTGATCACCTACTTCAAAAGAAACCGGAGCACCTTGTCACCTACCGGGGCGGACGGAGTGCTACCCAGATCAACTTTCTACTAACTAGGAGGCACCACATCGGCAAAGTAGCCAACTGCAAAGTCATACCCGGTGAGTCTCACAGCACAACACTGTCTCCTTGTCATGGATTTCTGCGTAAAGGCCCAACGCAGACGTGTGGAGCACTGCCCGCGCCAGATCCGGTGGTGGCTGCTGGATAAAAACAGGTCCCAGGATTTCGCGTCGTTTATTGGCGACAAGTGCGCCGGTACCGATGGGGAGCCTGTTCAAGAACACTGGTACAGGATCCAGGCAGCTATTACTGGGGCGGCGCGGGTGGTGCTCGGCGTCTCCAAGGGCGGCCGCAAACGTGACATGGAGACCTGGTGGTGGGACGACACAGTCCAGAGGGAGACTAAGGTGAAGAAAGCCCTCCTCAAAACGTGGCAAGCGACCGGATCCCCTGAAGATCGCGACGCATACAAAGCTGCCAAGCGTGCCACTAAAAGAGCTGTAGCCAGAGCCAGACGAGACCACTTGCAACCGCTCTACGAGAAGTTGGAATCGTCTGAGGGGCAAAAGCTCATTTAAAAGTTGGCACGTTCTAGGGTCAAAGCGTCACAGGATATATCCAAGTGCCGCTGTGTAAAAGACCCTGCTGGCAACCTACTATGCGAAGATCTCGCGGTGAAGGAGAGATGGCGCTCGTACTTCCACGAGCTGCTGAATAAGCAGCACCAAGAGGTGCAGACACCGGAACTCCCTCCAAATCTTGGATTAGTGCTCCCGATAACGCCTGAGGAAGTCCAAACGGCTCTTCGTCGCATGGCGAATCGGAAAGATGTCGGAGCTGATGGGAGTCCCCATTGAGGCCTGGAAGGCGATGGGTCCTCGCGGTGTGGGCATGCTAACTAGCTTTTTGAACCGCGTGCTCCTGACCGGCAAAATCCCAAGCCAATGGAGGCTGAGTATTATTACTCCAGTCTTCAAAGGCAAGGGCTCGGTACAGGAGTGTGGCAACTATCGCGGTATAAAGGTCATGTCCCACACCATGAAGATCTTTGAGAGGATTATAGAGTCCCGGATCCGACAGGAGTGTGCTGTCTCGGAGTGTCAATATGGGTTTCGTCCAGGGTACGGAACCATGGATCCTATCTTCGCACTAAGGATCGCCATGGAGAGATACAGATCGAAGAACACGCCTTTGCATATGCTCTTTCTTGATATGCAGAAGGCCTTCGACTGTGTCCCTTGGGGGCTGATCTGGTGGGCACTGAGGTCCAAAGGGATACCAGAAGCCTATGTTGACATAATTCGAGACATGTACCTCAATTCCGATTCCGTTGTTAGGACCGCTGTTGGTGACACTAAACCCTTCCCCGTCACCGTCGGAGTCCACCAAGGTTTCGTCCTTAGTCCGTTTCTGTTCAGCGTGGTATTAGACGTTTTGTCGGACAGCATCAGGGATTCACATGAGCAACCTCCTTGGTTGCTTATGTATGCTGACGATGTCGCGCTGGCGGACGCGGACAGGAATCGGCTGGTGCGGCGTGTGAATATGTGGAAGGACTCGCTCGAGAATGAAGGTCTGAAACTCAATGTGGCGAAAACCGTGTATATGGCTAGCAACACGACAGACCCCATGTCTGTGCGCATAGGCGGTGACATGGTCGAGTGCACAGACCAGTTTAAATACTTGGGGTCTGTACTCCACGCGAGCGGCGACATTGATTGCGACGTCAGGGCACGTACTTCCGCAGCTTGGGCAAAATGGCGTGAGGTGACGGGTGTCATTTGTGACCCCAAAATGCCGGTTAAGCTTAAGGGGCAGGTCTGTAAGACCATCATTAGATCTGTTCTCCTGTATGGCAGTGAGGCGTGGCCTGTGCTTGAGCGACACAAGCAGGAGCTGCGTGTCACGGAGATGAATATGCTGCGGTGAATGTGTGGAGTTACGCGGAAGGACCGCTTCAGGAACTCCCGCATCCGTGGCGGTCTGCATGTCCGTGACATAGCGGACAAACTGCAGGAGGGTCGCCTACGTTGGTACGGTCACGTCTTACGAAAACCGGTATGATACGTGGGTCACAAATCTCTTGCCATGGCGCCTCCGCCGGGCCGGAACAAGCGGGGTAGACCAAAGAAGTGCTGGCTTGACGTTGTAAGAGATGACATGCGTGCCAACAATCTCACACCACAGGATGCTAAAGATCGAGCGAAATGGAGGAAATTAAGTAGGAAAGCGGACCCCGGGCTTCAACGCGAAAGCCGCGGATGCAACCGGGATAAACGCTGAGATGATGATGAGTAATGAACACAAGAAAACACAACCAACAATTTAATCTAAGTTAATAAAATCTATTATTTTCCCCTTTTTTTATAAACACGACATGCTTTGTAAATATAACATGGTTTCATTTCAAGATGTGTGTATTGATTGAAAACTTACCATCAATCCAGTGATTTGTTCATACATCTGATCCAGCTTCAATTCCCGTATGTGGTACATTTTGCTGTCCATTGCAAGGCATATTCGGCATACCTGGAAATATATTGAAAACTCTTCTATAGAGTTCTTGAACTAGAAGCTAAATATTCTACAGGACAAAGCTGAAATTACTTTGATCACAAAATTTACTCAGGACCTTCTTATATAGAGTATCTGCAGGCGAATCTTAAAGAATTTTTAAAACATAACCCTGTCCGATGCGTGAAGGTATTGTTAGGTATCGATAACTGATTCTACTAATGGATACAAAGACGGGCTAAACGTAAAAAAAAAATCTCCAGAAAGAGGCAACTTAATACATGTGCGGTAGGCAACCCTTTCGCGGGCGACGGGAGGCAGGACACGTGGCACGTGGTCGCATCGCTAATAATAATACCGTTAAAATGGTGTCGTCAGTTTTTTAAAAAGTACCAAATTTCGGGGAAGTTGGAATTAATTCGTGGGAAAAAAGATTATTTCAAAAGTATTGTTACTATGATGATTACGTAAAATTTTATATTATAACTGGTCATGTATATTTACCTAACCTTTATTATCCTTAAGAGTCGGACAGGGTTTTCTTAACATATTGTATATTTTTTAAAATTCGAAATTGAAAGACATTACTCTCCTTTCTTCAGCAGTCGGCTAAAATAAAACCTAGACTTCATTATGATAGGGTAGCTAGATGTGTCAAAATTCCATACTTATTGTAAACTAGAAGCGTCCTGCGGTTTCACCTGCATGAGTTTGGATGCCGTGGAATATCGGGATAAAAACCGTGGTACCTGTTTATCTAGGGTTCTCATCCAAATCCGTAAAGTAGGTTTTAGGTAAAAGAGTTGGATACATTCACCAATCCGAGCATATATAAAAACTTTCACGATTGTAATATTAGTAGAATGTTAAAATATCGTCTCGTCTGCCTAGTCTTTTATAACGCGTACATCGGCTACCAGAAGGTACCACCCACCAGACATAGTCTTTGCCTCCAAGCGATTCGTCTTATTCCGGCATGATGTCTGGTGAGGCTGTACGGAGGACAGGTCAGAGCAGTTGTGTTGCGATGTGTGGCGGGTACGATGCACCAAATGTTTGGTTCGTGGAGGGTCTCCAGATCAATCTCCCTCTGGCGCAGCATCATTGGTCGTGTTGTTGGGTTTAACTCTGGCTCAACTGCCGTCTTCCTTCCTGTTCACTCAATTATTTTTGAGTGAATAGGCTCTTAATAAACTAGCGCGCTTTACCATTAAGGATTGCATCACTGCTTACCATGAGTCAGTTTTCGTCTAGTATGTGACTGAGTTGTTCGTGTAGTTATTCTAAAATCAACCTTACTACCGTTGTAATATAATGGAAGTTGATATTTAGCTATTATGTGTTATTAATAAACTTACCTAAAATAAAAAAAAAAACATCCAGGTAATTCGGGGCGTGTGAAGCAGAGATAGGTCGTAAATTCGTATGTAATTTATTTTTTTACAAACCCATTACCTATCAACCGACTGCCAAAAAAGGAGGGTAATGACTTTCAAGCATATGTCCAATTGTTTGGCATGCACAACACCCTGAACGGTTTGTTTTATAAAAGTGAATATAAATAAAAAAATTGTTATTACCCTCAATGCGGCTGGTGCATCAAGATCATCTTCGGAGTCCTGAAAAATTAACCATAAGTTTTAAGACATTAGGATTTTTTTACCTGTCCCTGTAAACAATTTTTTAGCCTTTACATGATAATTCTTCCAAGATTATATTACGGGAGGTGATGCGTTTCCTATCCCTCATTTATTTTATACTAAGGCAGCTAGCCCGACCTGTTCCTCGCCTTTATTTAATGTCGCTTTTATCTTATACTCATCATCATCATCATCTCAGCGTTAATCCCAGTCGCATCCGAAACAATTTTTTTCAACTTTGGAGTTTGGGATCTGCTTTACCAGTCTAACTGCTGATTTTGGCTAAACTTCGATATTTTCCGTGAAGCGACTGCCGTCTGACGTCCACAACCCGAAGGCGATATCGAAGCATTGTAGTTAGACCAATTGTCAGACTTTTGAAGGCTCTAACAACCTGTAACGACTGCCATTAGATGTTCGTATGGCAACCGGGACCAACGGCTTAGCGTGGTTTCCGAGGCACCTCCAGACCAGTGCAAATATTCATATTTATGCATACAAATATTTGCACTGCGCAGCGGCCGCGTTCACTACCGCTACGCCACGGAGGCTGTCGTTGCTTTTATCTTATACTATAACATATTTTATTTTAACAATCTACTTAATTTTACTCGTCTATCTGTCACCGTTTGCTTCTTACTTCTAGTTATAAATACAAAAACTACAAAAATGTTAAAAACATATTCAGTAATGCTAGTCACAAGGATTTACTTATTAGAATCAAATAAATCATACTCACAGTAGTAACAACAGACACTGCTCCACATTTTGTCGTACTCAACCCACACTTGGTCTCATAGGTATGATCATTCATGAAATGTTCAGAGCACATAGTGCTTCTATCTTTGGACTCCCAGTCAGCCATGCCGAGGTCTTCCACCGAGGCAGTGCAGAGAACAAGTTGTTACGATAACCTGTAAAATTAATTAGTATACATTAGGTTGATAAAGGGGCTCTTGAAGCGAAGAGATACTCAATGTGGAGTGTTATATATGTAAGTATTTATGTAATCTCATAAAAAGGACCAGTAAAGACATTGCACTGGCTTTTATACACAAGGTTATTTTTTCTTTATACGAAACCAGAACATCATCATCGTCACTTCAGTCGAAAGACATGCACTGCTGGACAATTGACCTCTTCTTCCACCAGAACATGGTTTGTTCAGAATAAGCAATTCAATAGATTCCAATAATTTTTACACAATGTTATATTTTTTCCCAAGTACATTCATAATATAAGGTATAACTTCGTGATTTTTCATGATATCTTTTGAAATTTTGTACATATATTCTTTACTTAAATTAAAAATATTAAACACTTATTTCGGGTTTCGCATAAACAAAAAAGAAAAAGTTGTATAATTTATACAGTAAAGGACTAAGCACAGAACCTTTCATGATATCCTAGCATCAAATCCTTCCCCCGGGACTCCCAAGACCTGTCCTAGACAGTAGTAAAGTTACATATCATTGAACCATTCTTAGGTCGTTGTTGAAATTTTTGCCTGAAGATGAGAAGAAGGACATTATCATATGCAGAGGAGATGTCCAAAAAGGCTGCAACTACAGATTAATTTATCGAAAATAATGTCTGTATATCTGATACCAAAGTCCCAACCCTGTTTAAGGTTATGGTAAGTTTTTGGATTCAACAATGAATTTTAGTTGATTTATTATTAAATTTAAAAAAAAAAACTTGCCTGGACCGACAACAGAGATTGGTCGGATACTATTTACGTCTTCAGTGCATTTGCCTGGATTCAAAATGGGAATTATAAATTGAGTTTTCAATTGATTGGAGAGCCAGCCGTTAACATATAAAGAGTGAAATATTTAATAAAGATTTTTAGCTTTATAACATAAAGGAATAGCCAAAACGTTTATATCAGGTGCAGGGCCATGAACCTAATCTAAAACCAAGTTAAGTTCCAGCACAGAAAATGGTGCATCTAGTGGATCATCAGAATTAGAATCTAAAATAATCAGCCGGCTTTCATTTTTTCAAAATGACCTGTATGTTCATACAGGTTAGCCAGTTTGACAAAAAACTGCTCAGCAGTGTCTTGGGGGATAGAGGAAGAAATTGAAGGGGGGCCTCCAGATTTAAAGCGGTTCATCTTCTGTTATACAACTGGTAACGGAGTGGAAGGGGGACAGAGAACCACAAAAGTTAGCCCAACCGGCGTATTCTTTCCTTCGCAGCAATCTTATAAATTTAGCGAGGGTTCTGTTGGACGTTATAGAGTGCCGCTAGTCATCGCCCAATTGTACATTCTTTCAGCCTTATTCCTTTAATCATTCATTCTGATTATGGATAATCGTGATCAATGTTGAAAACAAACAAGCACTATAATAACCATAGATATAGGAAGTAAAAGATACACATAAACGACTCGATACTGAGTCAAAAAAATATATACACGTGTGTGCGTAAATGACAATGTTTGAATGAAAACTAGTGTTGTCCAGGATGGCTTACGATAAATATTTCATTATCGATTATTTATATAATAAAAACACAACAAGTTATTTCAGGCGCAATACTGATTGAAATTGTAGTACAGGAATAAAAGCACTTTATTTTTAATTAATTATTTATTCCAAAATCAAAAATCATCATCATCATCATCAACCTATTTATCGTCCCACTGCTGGGCACAGGTCTCCTCTCATACAGAGAAGGATTGAGCGTAATCACCACGCTTGCTTAATGCGGGTTGGCGATTTCAGACCCAAACTCCAGGTTTCCTCAAGATGTTTTCCTTCACCTTCAGTCATTGGTGTCCAAGATATACTTAGAAAGTACATATAACTTTAGAAAAGTTACATTGGTAAGTACTTGCCTGACCTGGAATCGAACCCGCGCACTCATACTTGAGAGGCTGGTGTTTTAACCATTAGGCCACCACGACTTCCAATCAAAAAACAAATCAAAAATATTTTATTCAAATTAGGCTGAGAAGCAGCACTTGAACGTCAATATTAAACGTCCGCCTTTCGCCACTTCCTAGTGCTTTCGCTGGGAAGAAGTGACGGAACAAACTCCCCAGAAGCACAGCTGTCTGTTTAATAAAAAAAACATACACATGACTTTATACAATACTATGTATAGTAATGAACAAGAAAATACTACAACAATGAAATTATTGACCATATGGTAACTAACTACACCAAAAAACCAGTAAAGCAAAAAAAATATTAAAACATCATTAAAATAGAAATGTAAATAAGTAAAAACATGATACTATTATATACAATCAAAATCAAAAGTCATTTATTCAAATTAGGCTGAGAATCAGCACTTTTTGAACGTCAATATTACATAAGAATGTAAGATATGTCGTGTCGAGTCGTATATATGTCGTAGTGGCCTAGTGGTTAAAACACCAGCCTCTCAAGTATGAGTGCGCTGGTTCGATTCCAGGTCAGGCAAGTACCAATGTAACTTTTCTAAAGTTATATGTACTTTCTAAGTATATCTTGGATGCCAATGACTGAAGGTGAAGGAAAACATCTTGAAGAAACCTGAACCTTAAGTCTGAAATCGCCAACCCGCATTGAGCAAGCGTGGTGATTACGCTCAATCCTTCTCTGTATGAGAGAAGACCTGTGCCCAGCAGTTCGATGATAAAAAAGAGGTTGATGATGATGATTGCATAAGACAGTCCCCCAAAACGCCCACCCATCGACAGTCCTTAGTTCTTTCGCTGGGAAGAAGTGGCGGAAAAAACTCCCAGCAGCACAGCTATCTGTTCATTTAGAAAAAAAACATATTAGTTTATACAATAGTATGTAGGTACAGTAATACAAGAGAAAAAAAAACAACAAAAATGAATTTATTTATCATATGCCAGCTAGCCACGCCAAAATACCAGAAAAGCAAAAACAAAAATAAAATATAATTAAAATGGAAATGTAAATAAGTAAAAACGCAAATTATATGAACTCATATAATGTGTCAGTAAGCTAATTCTGGATAAGGAACACAAACATTGTCTCGAGTTAATCAGAGCGACCAGCTATTCTTATCAATAGTCATTTACAGAATAATATGCCTTTGAACAAAGCTTGGATTTGATTTGTGCTTTAAATGCATTGTGAGGCAAGTCTTGCAAAGCAGAGGGTATCTTGTTATAAAAAGTTATACCAAGCCCAACAAAAAAGTTATGAACCTTTTGAAGTCAGTGAAAAGGGGCTCGTAGTTTTTCCTTATTTCGGGTGTTAACATTATGGATCTCACTGTTTTTGGTGTGCATGTGAATATTTTGCCTAAGATATAAGGTGTTGGCTAAGACAAATTGCGAAGCAACCGTGAGAATGCCAATATCTTTAAAGGAATCTCTTAAAGAAACTCTTACACCGAGCTGGTAAATTGCTCGGACAGGACGTTTTTGGAGAACAAATATATTTTGTATGTCAGAAGCTTTGCTCTACAGTAGAATACCGTAGGTCATAACGCTGTGGAAATAACTAAAATAGACTAAACGAGCTGTATCAACGTCAGTGTATTGTCTTGCTTTCCTGACGGCATAGGCGGCCGAACTGAGACTTCCTGCTAGGGTTGATATGTGTGGGCCCCACTGAAGTTTGGCATCTACTGTGATTCCCAGAAAAACTGCCGAGCCCACAGTTTCACTTCTTTGTCTAAAACGATATAGGGTCGCAAATTTCTAACGTTTAGCAAAGCGAACTTTACACATTTCGTTTTCTTAGTATTTAGAACTAGGTTATTTGACGTAAACCAATCTGTTACTATTGAGAGTGCACTGTTATCTTCGCCAAAATTTTGTCTATTCCTGTCTACTTTAAAAATAAGAGAAGTATCATCTGCAAACAGCACAACGTCACAGATGCCTTTCAAAAAAAATGGTAAATCATTAATATATACTAAAAACAAGAATGGACCCAGTATTGAGCCTTGCGGTACACCTAACTGATCTGGTAGCCCGGAAGATTTCACACCATTAATATCTACACACTGGAATTTGGGACACCGCAATGGCGTAGTTTACGCAAAAGTGCATCATGGTGCAATTCTGTTTAAGTGTGTCCGTAATGTTTTTCTATCAAATTTTAACATTTTGCTTTCATGTTTTAAGCGAAGATCAAAATAACTTTCAACAATAGCTTTCATAAGTAAATACCTATGGCTATCTAATGGGTCTTGATCCAAAACATGGTATTGCAAATTATAGAATAGAGATTCTGCGGTCCGTAAAATTTTCGGCACACATTTCGCAAAAATGACTTCAGACATAATTTTTTTCTTCATGTTTTCTCTAAAATAAGTTTTAGCACTACAACACAATTTAATTACGTCATTTGATGGGTATGTAAGATAGCCTTTATTTGTTTTTGAAAAATCCTTTTTGATCAAACTTTGAACGCAATAGTCACACTTAATCTTGTTAGAATTTTTTTTACCACAAACCTCGATATATATGAAACAATCATCATAGACATTTGAGAAAGAGAAGCAGTATAATCTATCAGTAAAATTTCATCGCCGAAATCAGTTTCTTCGTTTTCGTAACTGTCTTGCATCAATTCTTTAAAAATTTTATTATAATTTAAAGAATTTTTAATTTTAGGTACTGTTGACATAGTGTTAGTAGATAAAACTGCTATTTTCTCTAGTTCTAAGCAATTGCCACTTTCACTTATTTTGATTTTAGTGTGACAAATTAATCTTTTGTACGCTGCAATAAAATTTTAAATTAAGCGATGATGATGACTTGTAAATTTATTGCAGTATAGTTATATTTGGTAAATTTGCTATAAGTAAGTGGTCAATTCGCAGAACTGAAGCAAAATTTACTAGAAATAACTACGACCACTTTTAATATAATTGTTATTATATATTGAAAGAATAAAAACTAAAGAAAATCTTATTAACTATTATTTAGTAAAAAGAAATTAAAAACCGGGCGCTAGTGAGTTCCAGTACTTTCTTCTTTTAGTAATTTCTAGATATAATTTGGTTAAATATGTAGTATGGTAATCCAGTTACGGTGTCTTTAAAACTAAGTTACATTTTATCGATACTTGTGACGTAACCGCTTTGTCAAGCACTAGCGTAAACAAACAATTTTAATTTTTACACAATATTTTCATAAATCCTATTTAAAATTACAAAATATACTTACATACAACAATGGGAATAAGTAATACATTGAAATTACTTTTTTCTCATCGATATAATTGCATAAATTTGACAAAATATGTTTCGGAAACTTATGATGACAAAATCGTATTTACCTGTGAAAAGTGTATTGATTCGGGTTATTTCTTTTTGTCACATCACATTTACACACAGAACAAGACACCATAGCTGAGCTTAAATCTTTTTTGTTCTTTTATTAAGGGATTTTTAAAATAATCACAAAATACACCACGCCGCAAAGCACTCATTGACTCTAGGGGCCCTTTCTTGTGAAAACAATGTCTCAATTGCAATTTATTTTTTGTCTCTTTCTTTCTCCTCTGAAATCAACTGGATCGGGATCTCTCGCTCACACGCATCGTGTATCTTTTGCGTAGCAAAAAAATCCTACATCTATGATAATAACTTATAACTCTAACCTGACAGTAAGTCACAACGATACAAAACACAATAACACTAAAAAACAATAGAAATTCGAGTGATACCCAAAAGCACACTGTGGCCAGAATTCCTGTTGAGTCATTTCTTATTTCCAAAGAAATTAAAATTATTTTATTTCGATATTATTTCAGCAAGCTCAGCACACAGAGTTTCATTTATAAAAAAGTACTCTGTAGTCTGTGACACAGAGCAAGCAATCAGCAATCACAACGTTTTGTTTTGCTCACTCTCACCCATCTCTCACCCCAGGCTCACGTCACGTATTAGGCAGATTTGAGATTAGGGATGGGCAAAAAATATCGATATATCAAATAATCGATATTTTTCCAGAAAAATATCAATATTTATCGGTGATATTTTTATCCGTGATATATCGATTTTAGATATTTATTTTCAGGTATCAAAATCGTTATATTTTCAAAGCTCTGCTGTATGCTCATGTATTTGACCAATCCGATTTTTTAAATATAGAAAAAGAATAGACACGCAGTAGGCTGTATGGGTTTAGTTTCTTTGCTATAATCGATAATCGTTAGACTGTAATTTTTGTTTATGTTTAAAAAATTACAGTCTAACGATTATCGATACGGGATTTTAGTGCTATTCTTGGCCTTTTCAAAGAAGCTACTGAGAAAATAAGTGGGTGCGAATTATGTAACGTCAAGCTTAGCCATTCGTCTTACAAATAAACCTCTTTAGGGTTGATTGTAAAAAAAGCTTTATTCAAAAAAGTTAAAGGTAAACTACTGGCTTCTTTAGAAAGAAATCTTTTTCTCTCAGTAGCTACTATTTTGGACCCTTGGTGCAGAGGAGCTGGGTGGGAGGTAGGCCGACACTATAGTAATAGGTTGGTGACCTGACATTCCGAGACGGCACATTGAAACTTCGAGTCGTGAGAGGGGCGGTAGGTACCCTCCACGACCCAACTCCCGACACAACAACAATTGGCATTGTACACGGCACACAACGCAACAAAATTGCTTAGACCCATGCTCCATACGGCTTCACCAGTCAATAAGCTGGAACACGACGAATCGCTTGGCGGCAAGACTTTATCTGGTGGACTTCTACCGGCAGCTGATGTTATGTTTCTAAAATATATTTTCTTCTTTTAACTATCTATCGTTATAGAATAATACACGTTTAACAATTAATATTTATGACAACCAAACACAACTTAGTTCATGATCTCAAATTTTCGAGTGTGGGACGGGGAATCTCCCACGACAGCGTCAGGGTCTTGATCAGGATTTTTATATAGAGTTGAGCTAGTGCTAGTGGAGGAATCGCTGGAAAAAAACAATTGTTGCTAACGATTTATACTCTGTTTTTTAATCTCGTAGACTAAACTGACATTACGAGCATAGAATAAAGAGGGGAAGTAGGTTATCTGCGACCCAATCCGCGATTTAATTGCCTACTGTCTTAGGGTTGACGACTGTCCGCGCTTCGTCGGTTACGGTTGTCGCCCAAACCGCTAACAAATATTTATAGACTAAGAGCTTATGTTTAAATTATTTGCTTAGTATTTAGTTTACATATACTAGTCAGTTTTTTTTTTGTAATTTTTATTTTTAGTTTTGTACACATAAAGAACCATATTTATTTTTATTTTTAATTAATACAAATATAAATAATACAAACATAACATCTATTGAATCACACATTTAATACAAAATTACAAATTAGCTACAGAAAAATACCTACTTTCTTCGGTTTCGACTATTACGAAACGCGTTGTTATTAAACTTTAATGTGTAATATATCCGTATCCTTGTAAATAACTTTTAGAAATATAATTTGAAAAATATAAGTCTTTTATTTGTTCATAAATAGACATACCAACTTTGCAGTTTATGTGATCATTTTTTAAAAGCTAATGTGCCGAAAAGCCGTGACGCGCGAACCTCGTTCCCTGCTAGCCGCGACTAGCGCAGTCATAGGCACTCTAATATTGTGTTTAGGTGTGCGTGCGGCGACGCATAGATACTATGGCGCAAACATACAAGCCGCGCGCGGTCCGTTTGTATGAAGATAACGTACTTCCCTCTCTTTATTCTATGTTACGAGTGTTGGCAGTTTATTGCAATTCTTTAAATAGTGCCGAAACACCGAAAGTGTATATTTCTATCTCAATGGCCGAAACTTAGCGTTCATAAAATCAAGTATCGTTTTTTTACAATAAGTTATCCTGAAATAATGTGTAGGTATTTATTAAAAACGTAATAATACAAAATTAATAATGTAATTTTGACATTTGCATGTGTCAATTTAGTCTACGAGATTAAAAAACAGAGTATAGGTATTTTTTAGAGACTGGGTGGGTATCACCCCAAAAAAGGTGACACCTGGGGCGGACCGCCTCCCCCCTAGCTACGCCACTGGGATAAGTTACAAAAGTTGAAAATTAATTGCTGAAGACATGGCAGTATGGAGTACCTTAGCCTGTTCCAAATGGAACAATCAACAAATAAAACAATAAAAAAAAGCCCATGATGGCCGCAGGCCGCTTGATCTTTGAGTTTGACCACAGAGTACTTTTTTATACATGAGTTTGACACTCGCAGAGCCTGAGCAAGTAATCACGACGTTTTACAGCTTGCTGAAATAATATCGAAATAATTTAATATCTTTGGAACTATGAAATAACACACATGACACAACAGGAATTCTGGCCATAGTGTGCTTTTGGGTATCAGTCGAATTGTTATGGTTTTTTATTTTAGTGTTATCGTGTTTGTATCGTTGTGACCTGCTGTCAGGTTAGTTGCTTGTTTGTTTTCAACATTGATCACGATTATTCATATTCAGAATGAATGAATGAGGCTGAAAGGATGTATAATTGGGCGATGACTAGCGGCAATCTAATAACGTCCAACAAAACCCTCGCTTAATCGAGATTGCTGCGAAAGAAAAAATGCGCCGGTTGTGCGAATGTTTGTGGTTCTCTGTCCCCCTTCCACTCCGTTTTAGTTGTTTAACAGAGGATGAACCGCTTTAGATCTGGATGCCCACCTTCAATTTCTTCCTATAGCCCCCAAGACACTGCTGAGCAGTTTTTTGTCAAACTGGCTCACCTGTATGTTCCATTAGAATCTGAAAATAATCAGCCGGCTTTCATTTATTCTGATGATCCACTAGATGCACCATTTTCTGTGCTGGAACTTAACTAGGTTTTAGGATTAGGTTCATGACCCTGCACCTGATATAAACGTTATTGTCTATTCCTTTATGTCATAAAGCTAAAAATCTTTATTAAACATTTCACTCCTTATATGTTAATGGCTGGCTCTCCAATCAATTGAAAACTCAATTTATAATTCCCACTTTGAATCCAGGCAAATGCACTGAAGACCTAAATAGTATCAGAGTATCAGACCAATCTCTGTCGTCAGTACAGGCAATTTTTTTTTAAATTTAATAATAAATCTACTAAATAAATAAAGTTGTTAAAATGTTTAAATGTTCTTTAAATGTTTTTATGTGTTTATATAAATATTTAAAAATATAAATTATATGTATGTTAAGCGCTTCGCCTCCTCCTTTATACCGCGTACATCGAGGGACTGGAACAATTTGCCCGCGGCGGTGTTTCCGTCGGACTACAATTTGAGTGTCTTCAAGGCTAGAGTGAATAGGCTCTTAATAAACTAGTGCGCTTTACCATCAACGATTGCGTCACTGCTTACCATCAGGCAGGATTGCGGTCAAGCGCTGGTTTATAATTGTAAAAAAAAAAAAAAAAAGAATAAACGAAATAATCTACTAAAATTCATTGTTGAATCCAGAAACTTACCATAACCTTAAACAGGGTTGGGACTTTGGTATCAGATATACAGACATTATTTTCGATAAATTAATCTGTAGTTGCAGCCTTTTTAGACATCTCCTCTGCATATGATAATGTCCTTCTTCTCATCTTCAGGCAAAAACTAACTTTACTACTGTCTAGGACAGGTCTTGGGAGTCCCGGGGGAAGGATTTGATGCTAGGATATCATGAAAGGTTCTGTGCTTAGTCCTTTACTGTATAAATTATACAACTTTTTCTTTTTTGTTTATGCGAAACCCGAAATACGTGTTCAATATTTTTAAGTAAAGAATATATGTACAAAATTTCAAAAGATATCATGAAAAATCACAAAGTTAAACCTTATATTACGAATGTATTTGGGAAAAAATATAACATTGTGTAAAAATTATTGGAATCTATTCAATTGCTTATTCTGAACAAACTAAGTTCTGGTGGAGAAAGAGGTCAATCGTCGAATCCAACTCGGCTGGGCTGCTCTCGAGAAGCTACTTAGAATGTTCTCGTCTGAAATACCGCAGTGTCTCAAGACAAGTCTTCAACCGTGTGTGTTGCCAGTGATGACTTATGGAATTGAGACATTGTCGCTAACAATTGGCCTTATAAGAAGGCTCACAGTTGCTGAGAGGGCAATGGAGAGGGCTATACTTGGGGTTTCACTGCGCGATCGAATCTGGAATGAGGAGATCCGCAGAAGAACGAGAGTAACCAACATAGCTCGAAGAATTGCAACACTAAAGTGGCAGTGGGCTGGGTAAATTGCCCGCAGGATCGATGCCCAATGGGGCCGACGGGTTATCGAGTGGCGACAACGCACTGGAAGACGCGGCGTGGGTAGGCCCCCGAGAAGCTGGACCGACTACCTAGTGTAGGTCGCGGGAAACCGCAGGATGCGGGAGGTGCATGACCGGTCTTCGTGGAGAACCTTGGGAGAGGCCTATGTCCAGCAGTAGACGTCTTTCGACTGAAATGATGATGATGATGTTATGTTATGTTATTGGTTTGGTTTCCGCACTCAGTCCCTCCAGCGGACCATTGTGCGTAGGTCAATTGTCCAGCAGTGCATGTCTTTCAACTGAAATGATGATGATGATGATGTTCTGGTTTTGTATAAAGAAAAAATAACCTTGTGTATAAAAGCCAGTGCAATGTGTTTACTGGTCCTTTTTATGAGATTACATAAATACTTACATATATAACACTCCACATTGAGTATCTCTTCGCTTCAAGAGCTCCTCTATCAACCTAATCTATACTAATTAATTTTACAGGTTATCTTAACAACTTGTTCTCCGCACTGCCTCGGTGGAAGATCTTGGCATGGCTGACTGGGAGCCCGAAGATAGAAGCACTATATGCTCTGAACACTTCATGAATGATCATACCTATGAGACCAAGTGTGGGTTGAGTACGACAAAATGCGGAGCAGTGTCTGTTGTTACTACTGTGAGTATGATTTATTTGATTTTAATAAGTAAATCCTTGTGACTAGCATTACTGAATATGTTGTTAACATTTCTGTACTTTTTGCATAAGTAGAAGTAAGAAGTAAACGGTGACAGATAGACAAGTAAAATTAAGTAGATTGTTAAAATAAAATATGTTATAGTATAAGATAAAAGCAACGTCAGCCTCCGTGGCGTAGCGGTAGCGTTTGATCCGCCCAGTGCAAATATTTGTATGCATAAATATGAATATTTGCACTGGTCTGGACGTGCCTCGGAAACCACGTTAAGCCGTTGGTCCCGGTTGCCATACGAACATCTAATGGCAGTCGTTACGGGTTGTTGGAGCCCTCAAAAGTCCAGCAATTGGTCTAACTACAATGCTTCGATATCGCCTTCGGGTTGTGGAGGTCAGTCGGCAGTCGCTTCACGGAAAATATCGAAGTTTAGCCAAAATCAGCAGTTAGCCTGGTAAAGCCGACCCCAGACTCCAAATTTGAAAAAAATTGTTTCGGATGCGACTGGGATTAATGCTGAGATGATGATGTTGAGTATAAGATAAAAGCGACATGAAATAAAGACAAAGAAAAGGTCGGGCTAGCTGCCTTAGTATAAAATAAATGAAGGATAGGAAACGCATCACTTCCCGTAATATAATCTTGGAAGAATCATCATGTAAAGGCTAAAAAATTGTTTACAGGGACAGGTTAAAAAATCCTAATGTCTTAAAACTTATGGTTAATTTTTCAGGACTCCGAAGATGATCTTGATGCACCAGCCGCATTGAGGGTAATAACAATTTTTTTATTTATATTAACTTTTATAAAACAAACCGTTCAGGGTGTTGTGCATGCCAAACAATTGGACATATGCTTGAAAGTCATTACCCTCCTTCTTCGGCAGTCGGTTGATAGGTAATGGGTTTGTAAAAAAATAAATTACTGTTACGGGCTAGGGGGTACTTAAACGCCGGTTAAGACGTCGACACTTTGTTGACAAAACTGTTGAGACCTGTACCATTCGATAGGCCATCCTAAGTCTAGTAATGCGTTTTATTATTGTACCTAGAAAATGTCTAGATCTGGGGAAATAGGACTTAAAAGTGACACACTGCATGTCACGCGATATTGAACCTTATGCCATCGACATAAGGTCCATTCATAACATTACGTACGAATTTACGACCTATCTCTGCTTCACACGCCCCGAATTACCTGGATGTTTTTTTTTTTAATTTAGGTAAGTTTATTAATAACACATAATAGCTAAATATCAACTTCCATTTTACTACAACGGTAGTAAGGTTGATTTTAGAATAACTACACGAACAACTCAGTCACACACTAGACGAAAACTGACTCATGGTAAGCAGTGATGCAATCTTCAATGGTGAAGCACTCTAATTTATTAAGAGCCTAATGAGCCTATTCACTCAAAAATAATTGAGTGAATAGGAAGAAAGACGGCAGTTGAGCCAGGTGATGCAATGTTAAACACAACAACACGACCAATGATGCTGCGCCAGAGGGAGATTGATCTGGAGACCCTCCACGAACCAAACTCCCGACACAACAACATTTGGCGCATCGTACCCGGCACACATCGCAACACAACTGCTCTGACCCGTCCTCCGTACAGCTTCACCAGACATTATGCCGGAATACGACTAATCGCTTGGAGGCAAGACTATGTCTGGTGGGTGGTAACTTCTGCAGGCAATTGATGTACACGGTATAACAGACGAGGCAGACGAGATGACATTTAAACATTTTACTAATATTACACGCCCTCCCCCTGGATCTTTGAGCAGTACAGACGTGTTATATGTTGTAATTTTAATTTACTGATTTAATAAATAAAATATTAAATAGTTTTGCAAATAATTTGTGTTAAAAAAATAGGAGTGCATAAATTAGCAAGAGTTCGCGCCGTGACCGGTACAAAGTTTGCGCGTGAGTTACTACCCCAATCTATTAAGACCCCGCCCTTCATTCATTTTCTGCGGCAACTCATCAATGAACCCTGCTGCTACTTAGCCGTTGTGTAGGCTGCCGCCGTGCGAGTGAGCGCGACAAGCCCACCTGTGAGAGTGAGACCTACGGGGGTCAAATTGTACTGGACGGAAAGCTGTTTTTGACTGAATCGTCGATAGCGCCCACTATAGGTTGACCTCAGTGCTTTCAACGGAGGGTTTCTGCGAGTTTTGAATATTGGTCTTTCTCATTGCGCTAGTTGCCTGGTACTTGAGTGATAATAAATTCTTTCTATAAAGATGCCGCTCAAGCATTCCCCACCATCAAGTACCATCAAGTACTCCCAGAAAAATCAGGAGCTGACCAGCCCTACGGAAACTTTTGGCACTCCACAGACTATGCTGGACACACCACATAGTATTTCAGAACCAAACCTGAATGTTAATCCTGAGTTGCCTTCTGTTATCACTCCCTCTGCAAGTATTTTCCGAAACATAAAACGGAAACGCCTAGAACAGGACGGCGGCGATAGTAAATTAACCGCTTTTATCGTCGACATGAAGGACATGTTTCGTGAGTTTAGGGAACAGCAACAAGAAAAATATGAGCAATTGTATTCTTTGGTGGATGAAATTCGCGAAAGCATAGATTTCATGTCTACCAAATTTGACCAACTTGCCTCTCGAGTGGAGTTCCTGGAGAAGGAGCGCAAAGAAAGCACCTCCTACATAAATAAGCTGGAAACTAAATTGGAATATCTCGAGCAAAGTACCAGATCCAGCTGCCTCGAATTCCGTAACATCCCTGTCGGCGTATCAGAAACTAAGGCATCGCTGCTAAATACGGTGATTCACACAGGCAGTATTATTAACCATGAGATTAAGCCGCTTGAGATAAACGACGTATTTCGTATAAAATCGAAAGACCCGGCAAATAAGACCATCATCGTGGACTTCACTACGGTCCTGCGTAAAGAGGAATTTCTGGCAAAATTCAGGAAACACATAAAGGAAAGTTTTAAGATTACCACAGAGCATCTGAAAATAGCTGGCCCTCCAAAACCGATATTTATATCAGAAAATTTATCCGCAAGGAATAAAAGGCTCTTTTTCCTCGCTCGTGAGGCGGCCAAATCTAATAACTACCAGTTCTGCTGGGTGAAGCATGGTAAGATATACATTCGAGAAAAAATTGGCTGCAAGCATCTTGAAGTCAAATGTGAAGCTGACCTTGTAAACATCCAAAGAACAGCATGACTGATCTTTATTATTCTAGATAATTACCAGAACTCTGTACTGTACTATTTGCTGTATTTTTTTAATTTTTCTCATGATAATATCGCTCCTTTTGTCACTTTTACTTGTTGCATTGTTTATTTTTTTATTACTCATAGTCACACTCTACAGACACAATTACAAGAATATTATTTTACACTACCGTCAATTAACACTTTTCAACATCTACAAATAAACATCCATGTTTCTACCCTATACATAAATTCTACGTATCTATCGAGTGGCTCTGCGTTCGTGTATTGTCTCTTTATCTGCACTTCTTTGTTTGGACGAATAGCAAAAAATGAATGATCAAAATTCCATTAGCACTGAGATTGAGCAAATTTCTGTCTCCAATTCCTACATTTCCTCGCCTGAGATTAGTAGTGATTACTTTAAAGACGAAGCTTCCGCTCTAAAAATACTCCACGTTAATATTCGTAGCATTAACTGTAATTTCAACCAACTCTTGGTACTTATTAGCAGACTAAAGTTCTCTCTTGACGTGATTATATTATCGGAATGCTGGCTGAGCAAATGTCCTAATATTCCATCTCTACCAGGATATGAAAGCCACATTTCCTCGTTTAAGAACCAGAATGATGGTGTTGTTGCCTATACTAAAATTGAGTTAAAATGTTATGTTGAAAAACCATCACTTAATGATTCAAATTGCCTTGTGCTTAAATTTTCTGACAAGATCGCACTTGTTGCACTATATCGATCTCCTTCTCATAGAGACTTGCTGCCTTTCTTAAGTAGCCTCGATGAGCTACTACTTCAGCTTACGAGATACAATACAATTGCTCTTATCGGAGATATTAACATAAATATTGTACCCAGCAGTTTGGACTCAAATGCGGACGAATACTTGAATATGACAGCGTCACATGCAATGCTCCCGGCTCACACTTTCCCGACAAGGCTCACAAATTGTTTGGACCATGTAATTCTAAAGTCTCCTTCCGCTGCTACTACTCTAGTACTTGACTGCCCCATAACAGACCATTTCCCAGTTCTTCTTTTCTGTGATCAAAACATTGCAGTTAACCCCCTCAAAAGAATCTACTCTAAAACGAACATTGCTAAAGTTATAACTGACCTGAATAATATGGACTTTTCTTCAATTATTGACTGTTCTGACCCAAACATAGCTGCTGAATCCCTTGTGTCTCTCTTGTCCACTTCCATAAAATCTCACACTATTGCAACACTTATCCCTAGTAGACTCCGTATTTTAAAGCCATGGATTACCCCTGGCCTTCTAAAATGTATACGACATAGAGACAAACTTTCCAGGGCGCTCTTGAAAAATCCTGAAAACCACACCCACAAACTTATTTTCCTCCGGTATCGAAACCACTGCAATAATCTTCTTAAAAAACTAAAGCAAGAACATGAAACTTCTGAATTTCAGAGGGCCAGGAATAATCCTAAAGCGACTTGGCAACTTGTCAGACAAGTGGCAAACCTCGAGCAGTGTAACAGGGCATCTGCTCTAGAGCTGCTAAAACTCTGTGATGATCCTGTGGATTCAGTCAACGAAGTAAACCAATACTTCGCTTCTGTCGGCAGTAATTTGGCTTCTAAAATCAGTCAACCTGGTCCATCATCATCAAATAAACATTCAAGTCCTAAATGTATGGGCCCAGGTCTATCTTCGCCACTAGGATCAATGGCTCTATATGACGTGGACGAAGAAGAATTAGATAAAATTATCTTAAACTTAAAAGATAAGTGTGCTGTAGGTATCGATGGTGTCTCCGCCTCCGTCATCAAAGCTGCTCGGCACACGATCGTTCCTGTTTTGGTGCATATTTTTAACATGTGCCTGACGAGGGGAGTCTTCCCAGATGTTTTTAAGACGGCAATAGTTCATCCTATATTTAAAACTGGAGACAAGAGCAGTGTCGTTAACTACAGGCCTATATCGGTTCTCTCTACATTTTCCAAAATATTCGAAAAATTAATTAACCGTAGACTTATGAATTATCTTAGTAAAAACCAGATCTTAGCCTTCAACCAGTTTGGTTTCCGGACTGGAAAATCTACAGATGATGCAGTTCTGGAACTCACTGATGAAATAGTGAACAGCCTAAATAAAAAAACAAAAAGCTATCGCTATCTTCTTAGACCTATCCAAAGCCTTCGATACTGTTTCCGTCCCCAGACTCCTCTCTAAGCTGGAGGGGATAGGGGTTCGAGGTGTTGCACACGATATCTTTCGCAGTTACCTAGAGAATCGTCAACAGGTCGTTAAAATTGAAAATTTCACCAGTAGAAAGACTAAGCTTAGTTTCGGTGTACCTCAGGGCAGTGTACTCGGGCCAACCTTGTTCCTCATTTACGTGAACGAATTGTGCCAATTATCCCCACCCAACTCTAAAATAGTTGCCTACGCCGACGACACAGCCCTTATTGTCCACGGAAAAGACTGGCCCGAAACTTTTAATAGAGCAGAAAATGTTCTCAGAGCTGTCATGAATTGGTTGAATACTAATCTTTTGACCCTTAACATCACCAAGACAAAATATATAGCTTTTACTCCGGGCATCCTAAGCCAGCCCCCAAATTCTTTAAGACTTAAAGCGCACGTTTGCTCACCTAAAAACTCACACAATTGCGACTGCACATCCATAGAGCGTACTGATAACATCAAATATCTCGGAGTAATCATCGATAAACACTTGAAATGGAAAATGCAAATCACCTCCCTAGTAACACGTGTTCGAAGATTAATTTATATATTTAAAAAGCTTAGGGGGGTCGCTGACTTTGGATGCCTCATTATGGTTTATCTGGCACTCGCCCAATCAGTTCTTGGATATTGCATAACCTCATGGGGTGGAGCCCACAAAACCTCCATGCTTCGGCTGGAAAGAGCACAAAGAGCTGTCCTAAAGGTGCTCGCTAAGAAACCATTCCGATGTCCAACTGCTGATCTCTACGTGGAATGTAATGTGCTTACGGTTAGGAAGATTTTCATTTTGCAGACTATACTTAGAAAACACAGCTTGATACCTTTCGACCGAGGTTTGTGCATCACAAGACGCCTTTCTGATAGAGTCTGTAAAGTTATGCCCTGTAAAGCGATGGCAGCGAGGAGACACTTTACATTCGTCAGCTCTAAAATTTATAATAAAATAAACAGGATCATGAACATTTATAGCTTAACGAGAATGGAGTTAAAAAGGAAGCTGCCCGAGTGGTTGAAAACCCTTTCATATGACGAAACAGAGAAGATTGTGGAAGTATAATCAGTTAAACAGTACACCCGTACATCCACACACACTCACACCTCACACCCTCATACACACACACACCCCACACTTACATACACACACACTCCCATACGCATATACATAGTTTCTCACATACACTTTCATACACCCACACTTTCACCCTACATCTGTTCAAAATACACTTCTGCATGCCATTATTTTTATTTTAAATTATATTTTATTTTTAATTCTTTAGTTATTTATGTTTTTCATGTCTGGAACAAAAGTCTTCTTAATGTTAAAACGGGCGTTGATGGCTGCGACACAGTTTTAACTTTTGCAGCTATCACCGTTTCTCCCTTCATCTATTCATATGTTTATGTTCCAAAAATAAACCTTTTTATTATTTTTTTTTTATTTATTACAAGCATGAAAGTTTTTATGTGAGCTCGGATGGATGAGTGTATCTAACTCTTTCACGAAAAAACTGCTTTACGGATTTGGATGAGAACCCTAGATAAACAAGCACCACGGTTTTTATCCCGATATTCCACTGGATCCAAACTCATGCAGGTGAAACCGCAGAACGCTTCTAGTTTACAATAAAATTAGAATTTTCAAACATTTAGCTGCCGTAGGGTAGCTAGATGTGTTTTCCTTATCGAATTTGGCTGAAATATAGACTTTATTATGATAGCATAATAAAGTAGGCATATATTTGAGCCAAATTCGATAAAGATTAGAGGTAAACAAACCGTTGCTAGGCAACGAGTAGTTTACGCCTGAAATACAGATGTTTACAACCTTTTCTACATAAGCAGATGATTTTCATAAAAGTAAAAACAGTTTATTTATGTTTAGATATTTATGATGTGCATAGAACGTTTAGCCGATTCGAATGAAAAATGACACACATGTAAGCTAATTTCCTAAGAGCTAAAATTTTTGGATACATATACAGGGAAACTTTTTTTCGAGTGCGCAAAAACAAATGGGTGGCTCAGAATCAATAACAGAACAAATGTGCATAAAAAAATCATGTTTTTGTCCGCCCTAAAATCAGCAAATGAGAGACACCAATTATTCATATCAATATCGTAGTATTAGCATATGGCCGCGTAGTGAACATGCGGGTGGCGCAGGCGCGCGGGGGTCCTGTGATGTTCCCGCCGTCCCCACTCCGCCGAACATGAATGGGACCGCGTGCGGTGACGATAACATCGATTTCATAATAAACATCTTTCGTTATCAATAACTATTTGTTTTGTACTATAACATACCAAAGTAATAATATTTTTATCTATAAAACTTATTTAGCTATAAGTTGACAAAGTTTGCGCACTGGATAAAATTTTATCCTGTATATTATACTTAGTCCATACTTGAAAGTATTACAATGCATGTGTTATGCAGTTGATTTGAAAATAATTAAATCACGCAAAATTGTATTGACGAATGCCTTAACTTTATTCATTGGTTGAATTCCACAAAATGTGTTTAATACCTGGATTTCATCCATCTTTCTTTTTTTGTAGGGCTATCACGTAAAATGAATGTCGACTTTTTAATGGTTTTTCGAAATACCAAGTTATTATGCATGTTATTTTAGTGATTCTATTGAAATATGCTGCAATAGGAATTGTTAATAAATAGTTAGCATGTAAAAGTCGATAATGATGTAAATAACAGGAGATTTGTAAAACGTGAGTTGTAATAACCCTAAATTGTTTTTTTTTACCTAATTACCTCTGTCCTTTATGGAGCTTGGCGTTGGTATTTGGTTTTATTTTAGCCGACTGCTGAAGAAAGGAGAGTAATGTTTTTTTAAAAATGTAATTCAATTTTGAAAATATGTATTAAAAATTCTTTCAAGATTCGCCAGCAGATACACTACATAAGAAGGTCCTGAGTAAATTTTGATATCAAAGTAATTTCAGCTTTGTCCCGTAGAATATTTAGTTTCTAGTTCAAGAACTATAGAAGAGTTTTCATAATATTTCCAGGTATGCCGAATCTGCCTTGCAATGGACAGCAAAATGTACCACATACGGGAATTGAAGCTGGATCAGATGTATGAACAAATCACTGGATTGATGGTACGTTTTCAATCAATACACACATCTTGAAATGAAACTGTTTTTTACAAAGCATAGCACATATATGGACAATGCACCATACAAATACAACCGATAAAAATTAAAAATGTATATTAAATATTTATTTATACATAACTAGCAGCTTCAGATTACAGCGCGCGGTGGTTCCCGTAAATTAAAAAGATCTCAGTTGATATAAAATAAGCGCCTGTTAAATTAATGGGAGCAATATGTGGTACGTCCACGTTAGCTCCCGTTTTCGCAAGATTTTTTGTTACTGCTCTTCTCCTATTGGCCATAGCGGGATGTTATAGGGACTGGAACAATTTGCCAGCGGCGGTGTTTCCGTCGGACTACAATTTGAGTGTCTTCAAGGCTAGAGTGAATAGGCTCTTAATAAACTAGTGCGCTTTACCATCAACGATTGCGCCACTGCTTACCATCAGGCAGGATTGCGGTCAAGCGCTAGGTTATAATATGTAAAAAAAAAAAAAATGTCCTTTCTCAGGCTCTAGACTATATGTGTACCAAATTTCATTACAATCAATTAGTAGTTTTGGCGTGAAAGCCGGACAGACAGACAGGGATACTTTCGCATTTATAATATTAGTATGGATAAAACGGTACAACACCTACCGCATTAGAAACTCCCGCATCTGTGGCAGTCTCCGTGTCCGTGACATAGCAGACAAACTGCAAGAGTCGCCTGCGCTGGTACGGTCACGTCTTACGTAAACCGGCAGGTTACGTGGGTAACAAATGTCTTGCCATGGCGCCTCCGCAGGGCCGGAACAAGCGAGGTAGACCAAATAAGTGCTAGCTTGACGTTGTAAGAGATGACATGCGTGCCAACAAGCTCTTACCACAGGATGCTAAAGATCGTGCGAAATGGAGGAGAATGTGCAGGAAAGCGGACCCCGGGCTCCAACGCGAAAGCCGCGGATGCAACCGGGATAAACGCTGAGATGATGATGATGATGACAACGGTACAACACCAATTACAACCTATTGATTAAAATACAAACAAAATTACATATAACTTAAAAACTAACAAATATTTGTACGATCTACAAGTAGTTGTTCCTGGTTTGTATCATCATCATCGTCATCATTAGCCTCTACTCGTCCACTGCTGGACATAGGCCTCTTTCATGGCACGCCAACAAGCTCGATCCTGAGCAGTTCTCCGCCAGCCACTACCAGCCACCTTTTTGATGTCGTCGCTCCATCTCGCCCAAGGGCGTCCCACGCTACGTTTGCCGAGACGCGGTCTCCACTCAAGGACTCGTTTACCCCAACGGTTGTCGGTCCTGCGGCATATGTGACCAGCCCATTGCCACTTCAGCTTGCTAATCCTCTCAGCTATGTCGGTAACTCTGGTCCTCTGTCGGATCACCTCATTTCTGATGCGGTCCTTCAGAGAGACGCCCAACATAGCCCGCTCCATAGCTCGCTGAGCGACTTTAAACTTATGGACTAGTCTGACCGTTAGTGTCCACGTCTCGGCTCCGTAAGTCATGACGGGTAGGGTGCACTGGTTGAAGATTTTGGTCCTGGTTTGTATATGTGAGTTTAAATGTGAGTAAACGCACCCACGATACAGGAGTAGTTTCTAGTGAAGGCAAAATTAAAAAAAAAAAAAACTAAGTCTAATGTCCGTTGCAATGTACCCAGCTGCTGAGATTTCCTTCTACGACGTTACACTGGTTGGCAACAGAGTAAGTAAGCAATTATATGCAAGCTGCAAACATCTCCCCCTCATTCCTTCATACTCTCAAATCAGTCTATTTCTTTTTTATCCCGAGTCCCGAGCTACTTGCTGATATACAATATGTAAAGAAAACCCTGTCCAATACGTTAAGGTATTGTTAGGTATCGATAACTGATTCTACTAATGCCCACAAAGACAGGCAAAACTTAAAAACAAAAAATCCCGTGAAAAAATAAATATTATTTCACAAAAAGAGGTAACTTAATACATGTGCGGTAAACAACCCCTTCCGCGGGCGGCGGGGGGCAGGGCGCGCGGCAACTGTGACGTGGTCGCATCGCTATTCGCTTATAATAATACCGGTGTTGTCACTTTTTTAAAAATTACCAAATTTCGGGGAAATTGGAATTAATTCCCGGGAAAAAAGGATTATTTCAAAATTCATTAGTATTGTTACTATGATGATTATGTAAAATTTTATATTATATATGGTCAAGTGTTTACCTAACCTTTACTATCCTTATGGTTCGGACAGGCTTTTCTTTACATATTGTATAGTGCGAATGAGTGTAGGATCGTTCACTATTACCACTAGGGTGGTAACCAGGAGGCCGTGTTAGCGGAGGCGGAGGCGGAGGTGAAAGTACTTAAAGAAAAATTTAAATTTATGGTTAACTACAGATAGTTAACCATAAATTTAAATTTTTCTTTAAGTACTTTCACCTCCGTGAAACCGTGGGGCACAGATGCCCCACGGTTTCACCCGCATAAGCTTCGAACCGAAAGAGCTGGTGATATAAAATAAGCGCCTGTTAAAATAATGGGAGCAATATGTACGGCCGCGTTTGCT
Source organism: Sesamia nonagrioides (assembly GCA_017933935.1). Taxonomy (NCBI): domain Eukaryota; kingdom Metazoa; phylum Arthropoda; class Insecta; order Lepidoptera; family Noctuidae; genus Sesamia; species Sesamia nonagrioides. Next base: position 1,491,247 of record JADWQK010000857.1, read on the forward strand.
CCCGTATTCGCAACATTTTTTGTAGGAACAAAAAATGTTGCGAATACGGGAATACCAGTAGGAGCAGAGCAGGAGCTCTGCTCCTACTTTAGACTTTCTTTTTTTTTTAGTTCGGTCGGGCGTATACCTGTATACGCCCGACCCAGTTCTCGAAAATGGCTATATCACATTGTACTGGGATCGATCCATCATCACTGACAGGACTATTGTTGCCAATAAGCCTGAAATAGTGATGGTGGATCGATCAGAGCGGCGTGCAATGATTGTTGACATAACCATCCCGCATGATGAGAACCTCGTGAAAGCCGAGAAAGATAAACAAATCAAGTATCTTGACTTGGCTCACGAGGTTTTCGACATGTGGGAGGTGGATTCAATAATCATTGTACCGATAGTCGTGACAGCCAATGGCTTAATAGCCAAGAGCCTCGACCAACACCTCAGGAGGCTCTCGTTAGGCAGCTGGATCAAGGGCTTGATTCAGAAAGCTGTAATTCTGGACACGGCTTGCATTGTCAGGAAGTTCCTCTCTCTGGAGCCCTGACCGCCGGTAGCTTGGACCCTGTTCCCGATACCGGTGGGCTACTAATTTTATATTTTTAAATGTTTTTGTATGTATTTACCTGTATAAATATTTAAAAATGTAGAATAATCCATACTAATATTATAAATGCGAAAGTAACTCTGTCTGTCTGTCTGTCTGTCTGTCTGTCTGTTACGCTTTCCCGCTCAAACCTCTCAACCGATTTTGATGAAATTTGGCACAGACAATCTTTAGACCCTGAGAAAGAACATAGGCTACCTTTTATCCCGGAAAAAGTTGATGTTCCCGAGGGAAATCTAAAAAGCGCGATATAACCGGACTCCACGCGGGCGAAGCCGCGGGCGGAAAGCTAGTAGAAGAATAAAGGAATAATAATATCTTTATTCGAGTAACAAAGACTCATATTGTTAATAATCTTAAGAGCTATGTTAATATACGTTTTATTTTATAATTAACAAAACGTCGAAATATGATACCCTGTGGCCATAACTTGTCATCTAAATACATATGTATGTTACTTTGTGACACCAAGAACTTATACAGGGTGTATCTGACATCGTAACACAAACTTCGCGAAAAGGCTAGACCGCATGCCACTAATAAAATTATGATAGTCATTTATATCGTTAATGAACGGTTACAGAATTCAGTGTTTAAAAGAAAGTGTCGGCTCGGCCTCTGAACGTTGCAAGCGTGCCGCCGTGCTGGTTTGTAGGTATGACGTTGATCCCTGATGTGAACTCTATTAAATCAGCTGATAAGATAGTTCTTCGAGTTTTGTTTTCATTGCGCTTTTTTGTGTAATAAGCGAATTAATTATTTTTTAGTTTAACGTCTTATTGGGTTATAAAAGTATAGCAATTATGAACGGTCTAAAGTGAAAAACTACACGGATTGTTTTTTAAAATCATGAAAAAGCCGACGAAAAATTCCACCACTTGGGGGCTCAGAATCATGTACTGGATCCATGGTACTTGTTTGTGCGTCGATGTCAGATACACCCTTTATGCGCTGTGTTCACATTTCCGTTTAATGTTAACTTTTTCAAGATCCACATTTTCTCCAGTTTTCTTATAAATATAATTTATTATACCCGAATCTGAAGCGTCCTTATGTACGTTTGTCATAAATATGGGTATTTTTCTGTCGGCTCCTTTAAATTTCTCCTCAGATTCAACTATGCCACAACCTAGGTTTCCTTTAATTCTACTTCCAGGGTTTCGTACTTTCTTTGCACCATTGTGAAACCGTCATTATCTTTCCTTACCACAACACTCGCATAGGATTTCCTCTGTACAATTGTACTCTGTATCTCATTATTGTCAGACAGCTGATCGCATGGCCCGAACGAACCGCTAATGCGAGCACCTCCACCGTTCAATACTGAAGGGGACGATGACGTATCCGCCATGCCTTCTGCACTTGTTACGCGCTTTACCCTGAATGTAAGCCTTCCCCGAGTTATATTTTTCTACCTGACTAGTACGGTTTACATACTCGTCCAAATAAGCACCTCTCCTTGCGTTGATATTTGTTACCATGCGGTGTAGTGGTGGTAATGACTGTTTCTTGTCACACTGGTCCTTTAGAATCTTTAGCTCATCCTGAGTAACGTAAGAAGATTTAATGTTCTTTATTTCTTCCTGTACTAGTCTGTCCTGTAGTAGTACTCTTAGTAAAAAATATTACCTTGTAATGAAAAAATGAAATGAATGAATGAATGAATGAATTATATTTGCCGCATTCACGTCTCGCACTGGTTGATTCTTGCCCATTTCGCCAAAGAGTATAATAATAATAGGGTAAAAGAGAGCCCTCGAGGGATTTTGTGCATATCGTTTGAAAGCGCCCCCTGGTTTTCTGAACGTACATTAACGTCAATTTATATATACCTACGCATACCATAGCTATAGACAGTTATATTGCATGGTCCTATTGATTAGAGGTTATTAATGTTACTTCCATAAAAGCTATTTTGTTTCAGCAAGTTACAGAGATTATAAATCATTGAAACAAAATAGCTTTTAGCGGAAGTAACGAATATAATAGAAATAAAACCAATTAATAAAATATAATAACAAAATATTTATTTATTACTTTTAAACTTGTCTCATGTTCTTACATTCCAAGAGCACAGTGATGCGGCATTTTCTCTATTTTGACAGGCACACACACAGAACACAAGCGTCTTTTCACAATTATAAGAGTGTATTTCACAATTTCATAAGAAATTGTGAAATATACCATAAGGAAATATTCCATAAGGAATCACAATTCACAGCGCACAGGTACAATACTGCGAAGACTGAACTGGTTTCCGGGTAAGACTGATTATCAGGACGGAGGAGGTCCCAAGAGATCTCAACTCGACGTCAATAACACAGAAATCCTCTCGAAAACCAAGAAACATGCGCAAAATGAATACGAAACAAACAAACACGTGCAAGCCGTGACCACAAACCACAATGCACTGCTTTATCGACAGTCTAGTTAGAAAAGTTAAATTTTATTATAGCGGCACCTATCGGCATGCCATGGGTACCAATGTTTAGGTATGCTGTTCACGTTCAAAGATGTCATTAGTCACTTTGCTTCAGTTGCTGATGTTCTAAGTGAACCCTCCCGGCCTCCCTGCATTTCGCGCTCAAACGCGGCCGCCGACGGTTGTCGAGCGTCGTAGCTTGCGCGTTATTTATTTTATAAATACGTAATTAAACCTCATTATAGCTCCGCAAACATTGTGCGGAGTTGGAGGCGGAAGCGAAGATACGATTTCTTGCGGAACTTCCGCAGTAACGGAGCGGAGGCGCAGCTCCTTTGCAACCCTAATTACCACCCAATCCCGTTAATCTCGAACGGGATCTCGTCATATCCCTAAACGTGACATGTGTATGCATAAATGCGAAAGTAACTCTGTCTGTCTGTCCAACTGTCGGTCCGACTGTCTGTCCGACTGTCTGTCCGACTGTCTGTCCGACTGTCTGCCCGACTGTCTGTCCGACTGTCTGTCCGACTGTCTGCCCGACCGTCTGTCCGACCGTCTGTCCGACTGTCTGCCCGACTGTCTGCTCGACGGTCTGCCCGACTGTCTGTCCGACTGTCTGTCTGTCTGTCTGTCTGTTACGCTTTCCCGCTCAACCGACCCGCCTCCCACCCGATCGCAACCGGCCTCTCAACCGATTTTGATTAAATTTGGCACAGACAATCTTTAGACCCTGAGAAAGGACATAGGCTACCTTTTAACCCGGAAAAATTTGATGTTCCAGGATTTTTCAAATCGGGCCAATATTTCCTAAGATTAGCGTGTTCAAACAAACAAACACACTCTTCAGCTTTATATAATTAGTATAGATGAAAGTGCACTCTTATTGAAACAACCTTTACATACCAAGGGCACAACTTCTTTGGATAATATCGATCATTATAGGAAGAGATTTTTAATCCTATCTCTACATGTTTAGAAGTTATGAGCTGATTTGTTCTTGCATTCTCTATAAAGGCTACTTCAGAAGAGCGTCTACCGCAGCGCGTTTGCTGGGAATGCGCCGGTCGTCTGAACTCGGCGTGTCGCTTCAGAAATAAGGCTTTGCGCAGTGATTCGCTGTTACATGACATGATGCAGTCCGACACATATGTAAGTACCGGGAACAGCACCTGTGTCCCTTTTTAGGCGATTTAGTAGTGTTTATTTTTTTGTACCTCTATATTTGCCGCCAAGCGATTCGTCGTGTTCCAGCATTATGTCTGGTAAAGCCGTACGGAGGACGGGTCTGAGCAGTTGTGTTGCGATGTGTGCCGGGTACGATGCGCTAAATGTTGTTGTGTCGGAAGTTTGGTCGTGGAGAGTCTCCAGATGAATCTCCCTCTAGCGCAGCATCGTTGGTCGTGTTGGTCTTGGGTTTAACCTCGCTCAACTGTTGTCATCCTTCCTATTCCTAAGTTTTTTAAGTGAATAGGCTTAATAAACTAGTGCGCTTTACCATCAACGAATGCATCACTGCTTACCATCAGGCGGGATTGCAGTCAAGCACTAGTTTATAATAATTAAAAACAACATTTTTTCAAGCTCTCATTTAAATTTAATCAAACATTTTTTGCTTACAGATAAAAATTCGAGACATAAAATTGATAAACCGTAAATTTAACCAACTCAGCTCAACCCTAGTACATCAAATATACCAAGATGATGATTTCGATCTTCGCATCATAGAGCGTATAAAAACCGAAGAAACACCAAACATCACCGAAGTCACACCTATTCTTGGTGAAGAGATAGACCTTAAAAGTCTCGCGCCTATAAACGAAGTTGAAATCAAGGACGAAACTGATAACGAGACATTCTTTGAAGAATATGTTGATTTTGATGATGACGATGACAAGGTTCTAAGTGAAGTTTATGTCGAGAAGAAAGAGAAGCCTAAGGTTAAGAAAAAGAGAGAGAAAGTTGCTAGGAAAGTTAGAACGCCGAAGAAAGTTGGGGAAGAAGTGGTTCTGGATGCTACTGTAGATAAGTATGTTGAACTAAATTTAAGTTCAGTCTGAAGACTCGGCGCAATGGCTTTGAGATCGGTTACGGTCTCGTATCTCCCCTGACGGCTCCCCTCAGGGAGACATCAGGATTTTTAAATCTTATTGTCACCCTAGACGGGGGAGACATCAGAACTTGCTAATAAATTATATTATTTCGGTCTCGTGTCTCCCCTGACGGCTCCCCTCGGGGAGACATCAGGATTTTTAAATCTTATTGTCACCCTAGACGGGGGAGACATCAGAACTTGCTAATAAATTATATTATTTCGGTCTCGTGTCTCCCCTGACGGCTCCCCTCGGGGATACATCAGGATTTTTAAATCTTATTGTCACCCTAGACGGGGGAGACATCAGAACTTGCTAATAAATTATATTATTTCGGTCTCGTGTCTCCCCTGACGGCTCCCCTCGGGGAGACATCAGGATTTTTAAATCTTATTGTCACCCTAGACGGGGGAGACATCAGAACTTGCTAATAAATTATATTATTTCGGTCTCGTGTCTCCCCTGACGGCTCCCCTCGGGGAGACCTCAGGATTTTTAATATGTTCTGCGTCAGGTTTACCGCAATTTAACGTTTTTTCTTTTTTTCTGTCTTTTACTTTTCCTTTCCTTTTTGTTTTTCTTCTTTATTTAATTTTTTCTTTGTTTCTTGAATTCTGCTAGCCTTTTCCTAGTGTTAGGGGCAATTTACCGATTGTGTTGGAACGACTTTAATACCAGTAGGTACTGTACATATACCGGCTGGGTATCTGACCTCCACAAGTCCACAACTGGTTACTAGTGAAACTGGAGGTCGCGGGGGATTAGAGTGGCGACTCTCTCTGACCTCAGGGAGGGACGCCCAGTGTTCATGTGTTGCCTTGCATAGTTACGTTCGGGAAGACCCCAATAGGAGCGTTCAAGTATTACGTAACGCAATTTTTGAAGATTTTTGACCCCCTTCCGCACCTTGTAATGCACCGTAACCATTTCTGTACCCCCCCGCCCTTCTCTAAACGTTACCTTTAATTTTATCCTAAAGTCTTAAAAAATTAAGTAATAGTTTTTCACTTGGTATACTTTTAATTTACTAAATGATATTTTTGTAGAAACAGTGTTTCAAGAATGACCTTCTCTCTCCTGTAATGCATCGTAAGGTTTTACGAACCCCAATTGCGTTACGTAATACTTGAACGCTCCCTTACAGTCTCTTCCGAGATTTGCCCTAGTGCCCTAATAGACGTTGCACAGAGGGGGCTCAGCATTGGTCTTCTGCCACTTCCATTTGCAGATGGTGACCACAGAGGTGGTTTTAGTGAAGTAAAAATCCCACGCTCACGGAGGTTGGATGTAGAAAAAGCATTGAATTCGCGTGAGAGTGACCGACCCCACACTGTGTTTTTAGGGTTCCGTAGCCAAATGGCAAAAAACGGAACCCTTATACATTCGTCATGTCTGTCTGTCCGTCTGTCACAGCCATTTTTTTCCGAAACTATAGGAAGTATACTGTTGAAACTTGGTAGGCAGATGTATTATGTGAACCGCATTAAGATTTTGATGCACAAATAAAAAAATAATAAAAAATATTGGGGGCTTCCCATACTTAGAACTGAAACTCAAAATTTTTTTTTCATTAAACACATACGTGTGGGGTATCTATGGATAGGTCTTCAAAAATGATATCGAGGTTTCTAAAATATTTTTTTTCTAAACCGAATAGTTTGCGTGACAAACGCTTCCAAAGTGGAAAAAAGTTGGTCCTAACCCCAAAGACCACTGGCCTTTAGGTTTCCCCCCGAAATCAAAAAAAGGTAATACGAAACCAGTCTTACTTTCAAGGTCCTAATGGCTTGTAATGATTCAAAAACTCTCAAATGACAGCCGAAACTATACTTGTGCCAAGTTTAATAAAGAATAGAGGTAAACAAACTAATTTAGAGTTATCACATCACGTCTCACAAATCTATACTAATATACAATATGTAAAGAAAACCCTGTCCGATCCGTGAAGGTATTGTTAGGTATCGATAACTGATTCTACTAATGCCCACAAAGACTAAACTTAAAAAAAAATCCCCTAAAAAAATAAATATTATTTCGCAAAAAAAGGTAACTTAATACATGTGCGATAAGCAACCCTATCCGCGGGCGGCGGGGGGCAGGGCACGCGGCACCTGTGACGTGGCCGCGTCGCTATTCGCTTATTTTAATACCGGTGTTGTCACTTTTGTAAAAATTACCAAATTTCGGGGAAATTGGAATTAATTCCCGGGAAAAAAGGATTATTTCAAAATTCATTAGTATTGTTACTATGATGATTATGTAAAATTTTATATTAATTATATTTGGTCAAGTGTTTACCTAACCTTTATTACCCTTACGGGTCGGACAGGGTTTTCTTTACATATTGTATAAAGCAAAAAAAATTGTTTGTTTGAACGCGCTAATCTCAGGTTTTACTGGTCCGATTTGAAAAATTCTTTTTGCGCTGGGTAGCCCATTAATCAAGGAAGGCTTTGGGCTTCTAGGCTTTATAACATCACGCTGCGACCAATAGGAGTGGAGCATAACTAACAGTCGCTAGCGGCCGCTAGTAAAGAATAAAGGCAAACAAACTAATTTAGAGTTATCACATCTCACGTTTTACAAATCTCCTATAATTTACCTGATTATCGATGTTTACATGCTAACTCATCATCATCCCAGCGTTAATCCCAGTCGCATCCGAAGCCTTTTCAGCTTTGGAGTCTGGGGTCCGCTTTACCAGTCTAACTGCTGATTTTGGCTAAACTTCGACATTTTCCGTGAAGCGACTGCCGTCTGACCTTCACAACCCGAAGGCGACATCGAAGCATTGCAGTTAGACCAATTGTTGGACTTTTGAGGGCTCCAACAACCCGTAACGACTGCCACTAGATGTTCGTATGGCAACCGGGACCAACGGCTTAACGTGCTTTCCGAGGCACGACCAGACCAGTGCAAGTATTCATATTCATGCATACAAATACTTGCACTGTGCGGGGATCGAACCCGCGCCACCTTGCGCAGCGGGCGCGTCCGCTACCGCTACGCCACGGAGGCTGTCCTTTACATGCTAACTGTTTATTAACAATTCCTATTGCAGCATATTTCAATAGAATCACTAAAATAACATGCATAATAACTTGGTATTTCAAAAAACCATTAAATAGTCGACATTAATTTTCCGTGATAGCCCTCCAAAAAAAGAAACATTGATGAAATCCAGGTATTAAACACATTTTGTGGATTCAGCCAATGAATAAAGTTGAGGCATTTGTCAATATAATTTTGCGTATTTCATCTACTTTTGAAATCAACTGCATAACACATGCATTATAAAACTTTCAAGTATGGGCTACGTATAATATATTATGTATCAGAAATTTAACCTATTAGGTAATTAGCTTAGAAATGATAGATATCTAAACATAAATAAACTGTTTACGTTAGTAGGAAGTAGGATTATTACTTGTATGAAAATCATCTATCTAGAAAATGTTGTCAACATCTTCCTTTTTTGGTGTAAACAAGTCGTTGCCTAGCAACGACCTGCCCCCTAATCGGTGAACACATTTTTGTCAAATGATTACGAATAGTTGGTATCAGTTGGGATCGTTTAGACCGCCCATTGGTCCGTTAGGACCAAATCCCGACTCGTCGCAATCATTTGACAAAAAGGTGTTCGTCGATTAGGGGGCTGTTTACCTCTGTTCTTTGTCGAATTTGGCCCAAGTATAACTTCACTTGCTTTCCGAAGCGGACGGGTCTTCATAAGTAAATGTAGTAAGTCATCCATGACGTCATAGCTTCATCTGATAGATGGACCAGTGGGGCAGTTACCACTGAGCCAGAAGTCCTTAGTGCGAAGTCAATGTTTCATTTCTTTTCTAGGTACAAGAAAATTGATGTGAAACGACGTCGAAATAATGAAGAATTCGACCAATCTCTATTCACGATCACCCCGCTCACTTATGATCAACAAATAGAAGAAATATTAAAAAGAAAAGACAGTTATAATTACTCTAGTGCTCCTTATAAATGTACGATATGTTATCGAGGGTTCCAGATCAAGGAACGATTTACAGATCATTCCGTCAGACATACTGAGGTAAGATTTACATTTTCAAGGCAAGTCAGATTTTTAAGCCAGATAATAATACTTTTTCTTTATTTATTTTGAATATGGACGCGTGAAAGTCCAAAATAAATGATTATTATTATTCAAGAGTTCTGTTGTTTCAGCAACGCGGCGCCTACGAATGTTTTATCTGTAAAGCTAGATTTAAATCTAATCACACCCTCCGGACGCATCTAACAGGGCAGCATACAGAGCAGTACAGTTGTAAGGAATGTCCTTTCACGACTAGATTTAGGTGAGTAGCTATAGGAGTTGATTCCCTTGTACACGGAGTTAACTAAATAAAAATTCAATACATCTGTTTCTTTCGATTTCATTAAGATAAGGACAGAAGATAAAATGTTAGCTTAGTCCTATCAAATTAGTTAGAGTCTGACGTTAATTGATTCGTATCTTATACCACAGTCTAAAAATCATACAGTCGTCCAACGAAGACGTCTAGACAGAGAAATCGTGCGGGGTGTGAGGGACGAGACGCGGGTAAGCGGCACCCGAGCTGCGAACAAAACGATGTTCGTAGCTCGGTATCTATCATTAAGGGCTAACACGTGTTTGTTTTTTTGTTTGTTTTATAATTTGATATGAATGTCAATTTTGAGTGTAATTGAGGTGCTTGTAACGAAGTAGCCACCCTTTTTGACTTTTTTTTTTTAAATAATTATAAACTAGTGATGCAATAGTTGATGGTAAAGCGCACAAGGTTATTAAGCCTATTCACTTATAAATCTTAGTGAGTAGGAAGGAAGACGGCTGTTGAGCGAGGTGATGCAATGTTAAACCCAACAACACGACCAACGCTGCTGCATCAGAGGGAGATTAATCTGGAGATCCTCCACGATCAAACTACCGACACAATAACATTTGGCGCATCGTTCCCGGCACACATCGCAATACAACTGCTCAGACCCGTCCTCCGTACGGCTTCACCAGACATCATGCCGGAACACGACGAATCGCTTGGCGGCAAGACTTTGTCTGGTGGGTGGTAACTTCTGCCGGCAGCCGATATTATGGCCTACCACCAAGAAAACCGACATCCAAAATGGCGGACGTCATTTTTTTATAATTCAATATGGGTGTCAATTAAGTAAATATAAGTGTGGTGCTTGTTACGAAAAATCTATCCCTTCTGAAATCCAAGATGGCGGACGCCAATTTAAATGTATATTAATATGATATGGGTGTTAATTCCGAGGTCGATTGGCGTGCTGGTTGCTTAGTAAAAATAGTCAATTAATTAAATATAATACAGCTATCGATGTTGATCTGCAATAAATAAATAATTTCATCATCATCATCTCAGCGTTTATCCCGGTTGCATCGGCGGCTTTCGCGTTGGAGCCTGGGGTCCGCTTTTTTACTCAATTTCCTCCATTTCGCGCGATCTTTAGCATCCTGTGGTGTGAGATTGTTGGCACGCATGTCATCTCTTACAACGTCAAGCCAGCACTTCTTTGGTCTACCTCGCTTGTTCCGGCCCGGTGGAGGCGCCATGGCAAGACATTTGTGACCCACGTAACATGCCGGTTTTCGTAAGACATGTCCGTACCAACGGAGGCGACCCTCCTGCAGTTTGTCCGCTATGTCACGGACGAAGACCGCCACGGATGCGGGAGTTCCTGATGCGGTCCTTCCGCGTAACTCCGCATATTCATATCCGTGACACGCAGCTCCTGCTTGTGTCGCTCAAACACAGGCCACGCCTCACTGTCATACAGGAGAACAGGTCTAATGATGGTCTTGTAGACCTGCCCCTTAAGCTTAACCGGCATTTTGGGGTCACAAATTACACCTGTCACCTCACGCCATTTTGCACAAGCTGTGGAAATACGTGCCCTGACGTCGCAATCAATGTCGCCGGACGCGTGGAGTACAGAACCCAAGTAATTTAAACTGGTCTGTGCACTCGACCATGTCACCGCCTATGCGCACAGACATGGGGTCTGTCGTGTTGCTAGCCATATACATGGTCTTCGCCACATTGAGTTTCAGACCTCCGTTCTCGAGCGAGTCCTTCCACATATTCACACGCCGCACGCGTCCGCCAGCGCGATATCGTCAGCATATATAAGCAACCAAGGAGGTTGCTCATGTGAATCCCTGTACTATCCGACAAGACGTCTAATATCACGCTGAACAGAAACGGACTAAGGACGGAACCTTGGTGGACTCCGAAGGTGAAGGTGACGGGGAAGGGTTTAGTGTCACCAAAAGCGGTCCTAACAACGGAATCGGAATTGAGGTACATGTCTCGAATTATGTCAACATAGGCTTCTGGTAACCCTTTGGACCTCAGTGCCCACCAGACCACCACCCCCCGAGGGACACAGTCAAAGGCTTTCTGCATATCAAGAAAGAGCATATGCAGAGGCGTGTTCTTCGATCTGTATCTCTCCATGGCGATCCTTGGAGTGAAGATAGGATCCATGGTTCCGTACCCTGGACGAAACCCATATTGACACTCCGAGACAGCACACTTCTGCCGCATCCGGAAGTCTATAATCCTCTCAAAGATCTTCATGGTGTGGGATATGCCTTTATACCGCGATAGTTGCCACACTCCTGTACCGAGCCCTTGCCTTTGAAGACTGGAGTAATAATACAGTCTCCATTGGCTCGGGATTTCGCCGGTCAGAAGCACGCGGTTCAAAAAGCAAGTTAACATGCCCACACCGCGAAGCCGCGAGAGCTCAATGGGGACCCCATCAGCTCCGACAGCTTTCCGATTCGCCAAGCGATGAAGAGCAGTATGGACTTCCTCGGGCGTTATCGGGGGCACTAATCCAAGATTTGGAGGGAGTTCCGGTGTCTGCACCTCTGAGTGCTGCTTATTCAGCAGCTCGTGGAAGTACGAGCGCCATCTCTCCTTCACTGCGAGTGTGTTCTTCTGCGTGTGTTCGATGCGCAGTGTTCTTGAACAGGCTCCCCATCGGTACCGGCGCACTTGTCGCCAATGACCGACGCAAAATCCTGGGACCTATTTTTATCCAGCAGCCACCACCGGATCTGGCGCGGGCAGTGCTCCACACGTCTGTGTTGGGCCTTTACGCAGATATCCATGACAAGGAGACGGTGTTGTGCAGTGAGACTCTCACCGGGTATGACTTTGCAGTTGGCTACTTTGCCGATGTGGTGCCTCCTAGTTAGTAGAAAATCGATCTGGGTAGCGCTTCGCCCGCTCCGGTAGGTGAAAAGGTGCTCCGGCTTCTTTTTGAAGTAGGTGTTCACGATTGCAAGGTCCGTGGCCGCACACATTCGGAGAATGCTGTCCCCTTCCGCGTTGCGGCTACTGTACCCAAAGCCACCGTGAACACGATCAAACCCGTCACGCTTCTCACCCACATGACCGTCCCCACCCAGAACGACTCCCTGAGAAAACGGGATCCGGCGAAGCAATCCTTCGAGCTGGGTCCAGAACAACGTCCTTTTGGCGTCACCGCACCCGGCCTGCGGAGCGTAGGCACTTATCAAGTGGGTTATAACCCCATTGACAAGGACCCGCAACGACATCAACCGATCACTGATGCGATTCACCTCCAAGACGTCATCCTGGAGCTCGCCAGACAACACCATGGCGACCCCATTTCTCCCACTAGGTGCACCCGTCTAGATCAGCTTGTAGCCGTTCCCAATAAGCCGGGATCTGCTGCCTTTCCACCGATTCTCCTGCAGGAACGTCACGGCCACCCTCCGCCTGTGGGGAGTCTCGGCCAGTTCTGTCGCGCGTCCAGTTAGCGTGCCAACTTCCACGACGCGAAACGGATTTTCTTGCTTTGGGCTCGCTTCTTCAGCCGTGTCCGCCTCTGACACGGTAGCCCTAGCCCACAGGTCCAGGAGTCGGGTGAGACTCCTGCGCACCGTTTTGCGGCGGCGCCCTAGCCGTGACATGTGCTCTTATATTCCTGTCCATTTTAGATTGGCTTATTTGGCTAATTATAAGTGCGACTGCCGTCTGACCACTAAACCCCGAAGGGAAAGCCGGCGTCAGCGCCCCGTTAGTTAGTCAGCAGGTGCCCGTCTGGCAGGTGGGGTTGACTTGGGTCCCAAAGATGGTGATGGTACCCCAGAGCACCCCCCAAATAATTAATTTCATAAATATTGTTTATTTGTGACAACCCTGGCCGATGCGTTACTGTCTAGACGATGTCGGCATTTTACACGAGATCAAAGGGGTCGACCTATTGTATGATTTTTATACTGTGTTTATACTAGCGGCCGTCCGCGACTTCGTTCGCGTGTAGTTAGTTATTATTTTTCCAAATAGTTGCTGTATAAAATAACCCCTCATATTTCTCTTATGGGACTAATCGATCCCGGACACTCGGTCTGAAAGCGAGTGCAAGCCGCTCGTATTAGTTACTTATAACGTGCGTTTTGTTTTTGCTGATAAACAATTTTTCTTTTTCTTATACTATGATTACGTTTCAGAACTGTAGCGAAAACACACGCGAATTGGCATGCGGGGACAAAATACCAGTGTCCACATTGTGATAGTGTGTTTGAGTGAGTATTTACTTTTAACTAGCTGTGCCCCGCGGTTTCACCTGCATAAGTTTCGAACCGAAAGAGCTCAGTTGATATAAAATAAACGCCTGTTAAAATAATGGGCGCAATTTGTACGTCCGCGTTTGCTCCCGTTTTCGCAACATTTTTTGTACCTGCTCTGATCCTATTGGTCATAGCGGGATGTTTTATAAGCCTAAAACCTTCCTGGATTAATGGGCTACCCAACACAAAAAAAAAAAAATCTCAAAATAATTTTTCTTCCGGTGCGTGGTCGCCACTCGAGAACCCGTCGGCCCAATCGGGCATCGGTCCTACGGGCAATGTGTCCAGCCCACTGCCACTTTAGTGTCACAATTCTTCGGGCTGTGTCGGTTATTCTCGTTCTTCTGCGGATCTCCTCATTTCTGATTCGACCGCGCAGTTAAATCCCAAGCAAAGCCCTCTCCATTGCCCTTTGAGTCACTTTGAGTCTTCTTATAAGGCCCATTGTTAGCGACCACGTCTCAATTCCATAAGTCATCACTGACAACTCACACTGGTCGAAGACTTTTGTCTTGAGACACTGCGGTATTTCGGACGAGAAGATTCTACGTAGCTTCCCGAAAGCAGCCCAGCCGAGTTGGATTCGATGATTGACCTTTTTCTCGAAGTTGGACCTTCCTAATTGGAGAGTTTGTCCCAGGTACACGTAACCATCAACAACTTCGAGAACAGAGTCTCCACTCTTTATAGGAGTCGGTACAACATGGGCATTAGACATGACTTTCGTCTTGTCCATGTTCATTTTAAGACCGACTCGCTCAGAGGCTCTACTGTCTTCGAGCAGTGTACTCAGGTCCTCCTCGGTCTCAGCCCTGACTACGATATCATCAGCAAACCGAAGGTGTGTAATGTACTCGCCATTGATGTTGATGCCCAGTCCTTTCCAGTCCAGAACCTTGAAGACATCCTCCAATGCAGCGGTGAATAGAAAAAGAAAAATCCTCCGTCTTTGCACTTGCCCGACGGTTGATGTCGGGAAGTTGTATGTATGCTAGTTGCACCGTAAATTCTGCTTGCGATATGCAAAATCTGCGTGGCGTCAATATTAACGTATAGGATAGTTTATGCGGATAAAAACGTGGGTCGCAGCATGTTTAATATATTTTCGACTTTATTTCGAAGCTGATAGGTTTTATTTTTGTTTTGTAAGTAATATTCTACATCAATTTTCTGTTTTCTTCACAGTAAAATAACGACGTACATGGGCCATATTCGTATAAAACACGTTTCGGACTTCGTCTGTGAACTATGTGGGTATACGTTTGTCAGTGAGAAGGGAATAGCTGTCCACAAGAGGAAGAAACATCGGATCGATAAGGCGGTGAGTATATTTCTCATCATCATCTCAGTGTTAATCCCAGTCGCATCCGAAGCTTTTTCAGCTTTGGAGTCTGGGGTCCGCTTTACCAGTCTAACTGCTGATTGTGGCCAAACTTCGATATTTTCTGTGAAGCGACTGCCGCCTGGCCTCCAAAACCCGAAGGCGATATCGAAGCATTACATTTAGACCAATTATTGGACTTTTGGGGGCTCCAACAACACGTAACGATAGCCATTAGACGTTCGTATAGCAACCGGGACCAGAGCGGCCGCCAGCGACTTCGTTCGCGTGGGGTTGGTTATGCCCCGCTCCTATTGGTCGCAGCGTGATTTTATATAGCCTAAAGCCTTCCTGGATTAATGGGCTATCCCACGCAAAAAAGAATTTTTCAAATCGGTCTAGTAGTTCCTGAGATTAGCGCGTTCAAACAAACGAAACAAACAAACTCTTCAGCTTTATATATTAGTATAGATTACTAGCTTTCCGCACGCGGCTTCGCCCGCGTGAAATTCGGTTAAATCGCGTTTATTAGATTTCCCTCGGGAATAAAACGAATTAAATGACGATTGATCAGTTTTCGACCTGAGGTGAAAAATGATTGAATTACTAAAATGGCTATTAAAAAATAAAGGTTGATCGTAGAAGGGTAAAAATTTAGGATTGTATGTATTTTTATATGTTGTATCATAAAAAAAAATAGAAACTAAAAATTTTGTCTAAGGTGGATTACCCTAACATTTAGGGGGATGAAAAATAGATGTTGGCCGATTCTCAGACCTACTCAATACGCTCACAAAATTTCATGAGAATCGGTCAAGCCGTTTCGGAGGAGTATGGGAACAAAAACTGTGACACGAAAATTTTATATACAGTATGTTAAATAACAGAGGGCGTTCCCTTAAACTCGTTAATATACAGTATGTTAACTAACAGAGGGCGTTCCCGTTAACCCGAAATAGTATAGCATACATACATGCTAAAAAAAATATTTCCATTCGAAAACAAAATGTTTTAAAATTTTTTCCAATGTGAAAATATTCAATAAAAATTTTAAATTGACATGTAAAAGAAACACACTGTACACGCGAACATGAAAGACGGCAACGTCGCAATTTATTTATGAATCGCCGCGGATATAAGGTCTAATTGGCAACCACCTTGGCCTTGGACTCAATGAACCACCCAAAGTTAAGGTTCGAGGAAATTTCAACTCCCAATAGCTGAAGGCGGTGGGTACTCTCCAAGGACACATTTCGAAAAGTAGGAGCCAAGGTGAACGGTCTCCTTTTGGCGGTGAAAAGACACGCCTGTGTTTTGGCGGTATTGAATGCTGCAAGATTGGCATTGCCCCATTCGGAGACTGCCTGTAGTGCAACACTCGTTCGCTCAACCATGGCCTCTCTTTCGGACCGGATTGATTCCCTACTAGCCCGAGCGTCCGGCAGGTATCTCTCTACAACTGTGCTGTCATCTGCAAACCCATATATACCGGCCATCAGCAGATCGTTAATATGCAGCAGGAATAGAGAGAATGTCTCTCTAATTAAGGTGCTAAAGCAGCAAACCACTTAACTCCAAACTTCAGATGCGGACTTCGTAGACACAAATCACTGGCAGACTCCCTAACTTTATTAATTTTTAATTTTGAGGCCTATATTCCCTCCGGGGGTTTCTTTAAATATTTAAAACCAATTACATTTTTGTGACCGTTAAAAGATCGTGGCCATGACTCGCTAGCTTGCCAATTCGACAGAGAGTGTGTTCGCCACGCCTTGCGGCGATCAGTGGAAGGACCCAAACTACTATGGTCGCGGTCCGTTTACTTTAAGTTTTTGGCAGCGTTCACCGCAGATTAACACCAAAACCAGAAGAGAAATACAACATTTATCGCTAAAGTATTAAGGCTCAATGTTGATTGACAATATTTGACAGTTTCGGGTGGCTTGACCTATGTATGTAATATAGATTAGAATACAGTAATACCCCAACTTACCCCCCCCCCCCCCCCCACCGCTCATTATTATTCGTTCAGTTTACAACAGGCACATACGTGTAGTGCGGAATCGGCGCGTAGGTACATAACTTACGATTTTGTGTTATTTTGTGCGTTGTAATATGTACCCCGACTTACGCGGATAGCGCTCAGTCCCACCCATCGTGTAAGTTCGGGGTACTACTGTACTCTTTATTATGTTCACCATACAGATTACACAAACATAAATATAAAGATTTTACAAAGGGTGACACAGTGAGCGGTCTTATCGCTAAGAGCGATGTTTTACAGACAACCCATTTGAACACTTAAATTTATGTTACATTGTTACAGCTAACGTTAGAAGGTCCTTACTGTGAAGTGTGTGACGTCAAGTTCGTTTCTGAAGAAGCTCATGATAGACATCTGAAGGTATCTTCAAAACATAGCAGTGATTATGACCCGTAAGTAAAACTTCTTTTTAGCATATCTTTAGGACGTTCAGGCCAGGACTCTGCCACTTGTATGTCGTTATCACTAGTGCCATCAGTTCCTGTGCGGCTCTCAGGACACGCCCGAGGTGTTATTAAGTTTCCCATCGTTTGTTTAACAGACACACTACATTTATACACTCCAAGATGGTGTCGTCAAGCCTACGAGTGAGTTTTAGTCAGTAAATTCTGACACGCCTTTCCGCACCGCCTAAAGCGCTTGAGGTTCTGATGATTTTGAATCCAAAAAAAAAATGGTGGTGTCGTCTGTGAATGACCTGAACTTTTTCCTTCGGCCTGATATCCAGGTTTCGACTCCAAGTCTGTGTAAAGACGACCAGGTTATCCAAGGTAGTAGTCGGACGTTGAAGGGCGCTTAACGATCTCTGGCCACCATAAGAAGGGGTCTGTAGGCGACGAAATCAGGGAAGAAGGGGGTAGTGTTGCAAAAAAAAACGTTTTTTTTTGTAATGTGAAAAAAAAAACCTGAAAACAAACTGTTTTTTTCTGGACCATGTTTTTTTTTTCAAGAGCATGAAATCTGAAACTGTTATGGCATTTACCGTTAAATAATTAATACTTAGCTGTACATAATAGCCTTAGGTTTATTCTTGAACCTACGGTACTTTTCTGATAAAATAGTACCAAAATGTCATAAAAAAAATTGGCAATATTCATTGATATTAACATCAACGAAAGGGAAGTCCGCAAATCATATATGTATTGTGTTGTGTACGGGGAAAAGAAGATGAAGAATAAATTGAAAAAAAAAATTGTGTTGTGATTTATTGTTGGAAGTAGTGAATTATGAATAAATATGTTGATTTATTATACAAATTACAAATTTAATTTATAATTGAACTAAAGCGTAGGCTAGAAAAAAACAACGACTCTCTCTCAAGATTTTTTCATGTTTTTTTTTAATAAAGTGAAAAAAAAAATAGAGCGCTCCTGACGTAAACTGGCGTATTTTTAGTCGCCATGTATATAATCGCGTCTAAACTGTCTATGGAGTATCTTAATTTGACAGGATTAAACTAAAATGTTATCTTCTATCCTTTTCTCAACGAAATGGAAAGAAAATGCTGCACATAACTTAAAATTAGTTTGTGAACAACACAATCGGCGCCAGTATGACACTAAATAATTATAAAACGTAATTTTTTGAATAAGCGAAACCCGTAACACGTGTCCAGTATTTTTAATTAAAGGATCTATGTTTAAAATTTCGGAAAGATATCATGGCAAACCACACAGTTATGAGCTTGTCATCTTACCTGGTTGACCCAACAAAAAATGGTCCACGCACCGTTCGCCCGGCCGCGCCTACAGCGGCGCGGCGGGGGGTCTCACGCGCCTAGTACTAACACAGTCTAAAAATCATACAGTCGTCCAACGAAGACGTCTAGACAGAGCAATCGTGCGGGGTGTGAGGGACGAGACGCGGGTAAGCGGCACCCGAGCTGCGAACAAAACGATGTTCGTAGCTCGGTATCTACCATTAAGGGCTAACGCGTGTTTGTTTTTTTATTTGTTTGTTTTATAATTTGATATGAGTGTCAATTTTGAGTATAATTGGGGTGCTTGTTACGAAAGAGCTTCACTTTTTGAAATTCAAGATGGCGGACGCTAATTTAAATGTATATTAATATGATTTGGGTATTAATTCCGAGGTGGATTGGGGTGCTGGTTACGAAAATGCCATCTAAATAACTTAAATCTGTCTCGAGTTGTTCCCTTAGTAAAAATAGCAAATTAATTAAATATAATACAGCTATCGATGTTGATCTGCAATAAATAAATAATTTCATAAATGTTTTTTATTTGTGACAACCCTGGCCGATGCGTTTCTGTGTAGACGATGTCGGCATTTTACACGAGATCAAAGGCGTTGACTTACTGTATGATTTTTATACTGTGGTACTATGATCTACCGTCAGCTGTGTTGCGCGCTCGGTAACCACACTGCAACAATTTCTAAATACATTCGGGAAAAAATATAACATGGTGTTAAAATGATTGGAATCGATTCAGTTGCTTATTCTGAAGAAATTGTATTCAGGTTTCGTAGAAAGAAAAATAATGTGGTATATTGTATCTAATTCTTCAGGAACCGAATTCGGAATGACTCGCAAAGACAAGGCCCCGTTATGAGACGCATTGGACGAGGGCCTCGCTTATCGAGCGAAGGTGATCACGAGAAGCAGGGGCCGGTAAACTGTGAAGAGGTTGGTAGCTTTATGACATCTATAACTTCTCCATTCTTTGAGATGAGAATGATTTTGAGGTGAAATGCTTCGTCCGGATTGTATTGGTGTCAACAACACAAGGATGGATATTTGCCGGATTAGGGATTAGGCGCGGGTTCGATCCCCGCGCAGTGCAATTATTTGTATGCAAGAATATGAATATTTGCACTGGTTTGGTCGTGCCTCGGAAAGCACGTTAAGCCGTTGGTCCCGGTTGCCATACGAACGTCTAATGGCAGTCGTTACGGATTGTCGAAGCCCTCAAAAGTCCAACAATTGGTCTAACTGCAATGCTTCGATATCGCTTTCTGGTTGTAGAGGTCAGACGGCAGTCGCTTCACGGAAAATATCGAAGTTTAGCCAAAATCAGTTGTTAGACTGGTAAAGCGGACCCCAGACTTCAAAGCTGAAAAAGCTGACTGAAAGGATGCGACTGGGATTAACGCTGAGTTGATGATGATCCATATATCAAGCCTCGTATAGAGAAGATTTATGATGACCATCGCTCTGACGAGAGGCATCCTGGCAAGTAAATTGGTCCTGGCTGTTGGCGTGGCTAGTAGCGGTGGGCGTCGCCGGCTCAGAAAATATTTGTCCGGAACAAATATGCCTATGCGACCTAAAACACCAGGGTTCTTTTCCAGGCCCCGCAGTAACTTGATCAAATACGTTACCAGAGCGTAGTCCCGAAAATGACCATATCACATTATACCAGTATAATGTGATATGGTCATCCCAGGATCGCTCTATCATTACTGACAGGACTATTGTTGTCAAAAAGCCTGATATAGTGGTGATAGATCGATTAGCGCGCCTCGCAATGATTGTCGATGTTATCATTTCTCATGACGGGAATCTCGTGAAAGCTGAGAAAGAGAAACAAATTAAATATCTCGACTTGGCGCACGAGATTGTTGACATGTGGAATGTGAACTCGGCTGTCATTGTACCGATTGTCGTATCGGCCAATGGTTTGATAGCCAAGAGCCTCGACCAACATCTATTGAGGCTCTCGTTGGGCGGTTGGATTAAAGGCCTGATTTAAAAGGCAGTACTCCTCGATACGGCCCGCATCGTGAGGAGGTTCCTGTCTCTGGAACCCTGACCACCGGTAGCTTGGACCCCGCTCCCGCCATCGGTGGAACACAATTTTTTATATTTTAAAATGTTTTTATGTTTTTTATAAATGTTTAAAAATGTAAATGAATATGTAAAGGAGAAAAATAAACGGAATATTAATAAAGTCATTTATTTCAGACCACAAAGTCCATCAACGATTGCGTCACTGCTTACCATCAGGCAGGATTGCGGTCAAGCGCTGGTTTATAATTTGTAAAAAAAAAAAAAAATTTTTCAATTTATTACAAATTATGTCAAATAGAATTAAAATCATACATCATGTCAAAATTAATTCTAATATTAAAATAAAAACTTAACATTTTTCTGCACGTGATTCATGCGACGTTGGTTGAGGTACTGGCGGTCGAGCCGTTCAGCAAAACTGCTCAGGGTACTGTTGCGGCTGCTCCGCACCTTATGCTCCAGGGATGTGCACCGCTTGCGCATGATTGTGTGGAAACAACCCACACGCGCCTCCGCAAACATCCCCGAGGCGCTACACAAGCGAGGCAGCCCCAAGAGCACTCTGAACGCGTTGTTGTACTGGACACGTAGAGCAATGTACTGTTTCTGCGTGTAGTCTGCCCACAGACTGCTAGTGTAGAGGGACGTACAGAATGCCCTGAATAGGGCTATTTCATCTTTGAAAAATACGTCTCAGAAACATAACCTCTTTTTTCAAACTCGGCTAAAACTAAGCAAACATTTATCTCGTACAGTGCGGCGTGCACCTTCGCGATTTGCGAGTGTACGCGCATCACTTGAGACGAGCTCACCCGGACAAGAACCGAACCAAGAAACCTGCGATGAAGACGAAGACCGCTTGTATGTGTGAACAGTGCGGCAAGATATTCCAGGTCGGTTTATTTCTTTACTAGCAGCGCTACCCAGTTTATTTCTTTACTAGCAGCGCTACCCGGTTTATTTCTTTACTAGCAGCGCTACCCGGTTTATTTCTTTACTAGCAGCGCTACCCGGTTTATTTCTTTACTAACAGCGCTACCCGGTTTATTTCTTTACTAGAAGCGCTACCCGGTTTATTTCTTTACTAGCAGCGCTACCCGGTTTATTTCTTTACTGGCAGCGCTCCCCGGTTTATTTCTTTACTAGCAGCGCTACCCGGTTTATTTATTTACTAGCAGCGCTCCCCGGTTTATTTCTTTACTAGCAGCGCTACCCGGTTTATTTCTTTACTAGCAGCGCTACCCGCAGCGCTACCCATTTCTTTACTAGCAGCGCTACCCGGTTTATTTCTTTACTAGCAGCGCTACCCGGTTTATTTCTTTACTAGCAGCGCTACCCGGTTTATTTCTTTACTAGCAGCGCTACCCGGTTTATTTCTTTACTAGCAGCGCTACCCGGTTTATTTCTTTACTAGCAGCGCTACCCGTTTTATTTCTTTACTAGCAGCGCTCCCCGGTTTATTTCTTTACTAGCAGCGCTACCCGGTTTATTTCTTTACTACAGCGCTCCCCGGTTTATTTCTTTACTAGCAGCGCTACCCGGTTTATTTCTTTACTAGCAGCGCTACCCGGTTTATTTCTTTACTAGCAGCGCTACCCGGTTTCTTTCTTTACTAGCAGCGCTACCCGGTTTATTTCTTTACTAGCAGCGCTACCCGGTTTATTTCTTTACTAGCAGCGCTACCCGGTTTATTTCTTTACTAGCAGCGCTACCCGGTTTATTTCTTTACTAACAGCGCTACCCGGTTTATTTCTTTACTAGCAGCGCTACCCGGTTTATTTCTTTACTAGCAGCGCTACCCGGTTTATTTATTTACTAGCAGCGCTCCCCGGTTTATTTCTTTACTAGCAGCGCTACCCGGTTTATTTCTTTACTAGCAGCGCTACCCGGTTTATTTCTTTACTAGCAGCGCTACCCGGTTTATTTCAGCGCTACCCGGTTTATTTCTTTAGCAGCGCTACCCGGTTTATTTCTTTACTAGCAGCGCTACCCGGTTTATTTCTTTACTAGCAGCGCTTCCCGGTTTATTTCTTTACTAGCAGCGCTACCCGGTTTATTTCTTTACTAGCAGCGCTACCCGGTTTATTTCTTTACTAGCAGCGCTACCCGGTTTATTTCTTTACTAGCAGCGCTACCCGGTTTATTTCTTTACTAGCAGCGCTACCCGGTTTATTTCTTTACTAGCAGCGCTACCCGGTTTATTTCTTTACTAGCAGCGCTATCCGGTTTATTTCTTTACTAACAGCGCTACCCGGTTTATTTCTTTACTAGCAGCGCTCCCCGGTTTCACCCTTGTAAGTTTCGATCGCGTGAGAATATCGGAATCAAAAGTATCCAATATGTTAATCTTGATTGCAAACAATCTATGTGACAAATTTCATCCATATCCGTCCAGTAGTTTGGCGTGAAAGAGTCACAAATATACATATTGTTATGAATGCACCTTCTGTCAATGGCATAAGGTGTAGGTGTGGTAGGCCATAACTTCAGCTGCCGGCAGAAGTTACCACCAGACAAAGTCTTGCTACCAAGCGATTCGTCGTGTTCCGGCATGATGTCTGGCGAAGCCGTACGGAGGACGGGTCTGAGCAGTTGTGTTGCGAAGTGTGCCGGGTACGACGCGCCAAATGTTGTTGTGTCGGCAGTTTGGTCGTGGTGGATCTCCAGATCAATCTCCCTCTGGCGCAGCATCGTTGGGTAATGTTGTTTGTTTTAACATTACATCATCTCGCTCAACTGCCGTCTTCCTTCCTATTCTCTCAGTTTTTGAGTGAATAAGCTCTTAATTAACTAGCGTGTTTTACCGTCAACGATTGCATCACTGCTTACCATCAAACGGGTTTGCAGTCAAGCACTAGGTTATAACTTATAAAAAAAAATGGCCGTAGAAACTTGTGGAATATAGGTAAATAATTGAATTCTAATCAAATATTTCTTGTTTTCAGAATTCTACCTACCTAAAATGTCATATGTGGGTCCACACTGGTGAGAAACATTACAAATGTGATCGATGTGCGAAAAGTTTCTCGCATAAAGCTGGTCTCGAATCCCATAATATGAGATTCCACAGCGGCTCACGACCCAGCTACGAGTGTCCTCTGTGTGGGAAACACTTCGCGTTCTTCAATAACAGAAAACGACATATGTTTGTGAGTAACCTTTTATAGTCATTGACCTACTATTGTATTTTATCTGTGTGGCGGCAAGTTTGTGACGTGTCTATCACAAAATATTTTAAAACAAGATTCAAGTGAACTGTTTTTAGGATACCAATACAGGGTGTATCTGACATCGAAACACAAACTTCTCGAAAAGGCTATACCGCATGCCACTAACAAAATTATGATAGTCATTTATGTCGTTAATGAGCGGTTACAGTAATATCAGTATTTAAAAAAAGGTGTCGGCTCGACCTTTGAACGTTGCAAGCGTGCCGCCGTGCGTGTTTGTAAGTATGACGTTGACCCCTGATGTGAACTCTATTAAATCAGCTGATATAGATAGTTTTTCTAGTATTGTTCACATTGCGTTTTTTTGTGTAATTACCGACTTAATTATTTTTTACTTTAAAATCTTATTGGGTTATAAAAGTATAGCAATATGAACGGTCTAAAGTGAAAAATCTATATATTATTTTTTTTTAAATCGGGAAAAAGCCGACGCGAAATTCCACCACAGGGGGGTTCAGAATCATGTACTGGATCCATGGTACTCGTTTGTGCGTCATGTCAGATACACCCTTTATACAATATGTAAAGAAAACCCTGTCCGACCCATAAGGATAATAAAGGTTAGGTAAACACACGACCAATTATAATATAAAATTTTACATAATCATCATAGTAACTGTACTAATGAATTTTTTAATAATACTTTTTTCCCGGGTATTAATTCCAATTTCCCCGAAATTTGGTAATTTTTAAAAAAAGTGACAACACCGGTATTATTATAAGCGAATAGCGACGCGACCAATCGTCACAGGTGCCGCGTGCCCTGCCCCCCGCCGCCCGCGGAAGGGGTTGCTCACCGCACAAGTATTAAGTTACCTCTTTTTGCGAAATAACAATTAATTTTTTTGGGGGATTTTTTTTTTTAAGTTTAGCCTGTCTTTGTGGGCATTAGTAGAATCAGTTACAACACCTAACCCTAAGGTATTGTTCCTTGGAACAATACCTTCACGGATCGGACAGGGTTTTCTTTACATATTGTATTAGAAATTATAAGTAAATGTGTGATAGAACGATGCCGTCGAAGTATATCTGAGGGGTATAGTTTCAAGCCCCACCAAGTCCAGTGACGTTAAAAATCCAGCAATAGAAAATTTGTGATAAATTGTTGTAGTATTATTTAAATAGTTATGTTTCTATGCCTTTTGACAAATTGATCGCTTCACAAACATTTTGTAACTTATTCCTTAAATCAACATGAAAAGATGGAGTTGCTAGAGACATAAAAATATTACTACGTGTAAAAAATGGACTTTGCGGGTTTTGAAACTATACCCCTCATCTCTCTGATTAAAGTGCTACAAGCGGCAAACACTTACCTCCAACCTTCTGATGCGGAGTTCGTAGACCACCAGACCAAATCACGAGAAGGCGCACGTCAACGGAATTCACTGGCAGACTCCCTAACTTTATTAATTTTTAATTTTGAGCCATAAATCCACCCCTCCCCCCGTTATTTTAAATACTTAAAAGTATGTAATTACATTTTTGTCACCGTTAAAATATTGTGGCCATGACTCGCTAGCTTGCCAGTTCGAAAGGAAGTCCGCTCGCCACGCCCTTCGGCGGTCGGCAGAAGAACGCGGTCCCAATGGCCGCGTTCCGTTTAAAATAAGTTTTTGGCAGCGTTCACCACCGATAAACACAAAAATAAGAGGAGATATTCAATACATAGATACTTATGATAATAAAGTTTATTCAAAATGACCTCCGCGATTTTGAATACAGGCCATCAATCTGCGCGGCCAGTCTTTAGCGTAACACAAACGAGGTCCATATCAATATCGGCGGCTGCCTTAATGAAGGATCAAGGACGCCCTTCCGCTCCGCCCAGAGCTGCAGAGGTCATTTGATGATTTCCCATCCCAAACAAAAAAATAAATAAAAACGAAATAGGGACTCCTTGGGTGACGCCAAATCAACATGAGGCTTTGAGCAGGCATTTTCCTTCAAGTGTTTGAAATTAGAATTCCATAAACTTTTTTGTGGCCAGTAATCTAAAAAAAGATTTTACTGTGTGACAATACTTATGACCTGATTATGTAATGCTTGAATTGAGTGAATGAACTCTGGTAAAGATGTCGCCGCTCCATTCTTTTTTTTTATAATTGTAAACTAGTGCTTGAATGCAATCCCGCCTGATGGTAAGCAGTGATGCAATCGGTAATGGTAAAGCGCGCTAGTTAATTAAGAGCCTATTCAATCAAAAAAAAATTGAGCGAATGGAATGGAAGACGGCAGTTGAGCGAGGTGATGCAAAATTAAACCCAACAACACGATCAACGATGCTGCGCCAGACGGAGATTAATCTGGAGGCCCGCCACGACCAAACTCCCGACACAACAACATTCGGCACGTCGTACCCGTAATCCGGCACACAACGCAACACAACTGCTCAGACCCGTCCTCCGTACGGCGCCCCGTACACAGTCAATCTCGATCGTGATCGATAAGTCCTGATCGTGATTTGTCATCACGGGATCGCGTCCCAAAATTACAAAGTCAATCTTGATTACTTCAGTCCATGTATCGTAACTGCCGCGTTAACACCTAGCGTCGTCATGGATTTTAAAGTTAAAGCCGTTGTGTCTATTGTTTTGTATTTAACTTTGAAGAAAAGTATTCTGAAAAGACACTGGGTGAAACAGTGATTACTCAAAAGGGAATTGTACACTCATTTAAAACTACTAAATGAAATTCAACTGCTGAAGCTGACGATTATAAAAATTACTTGCAGGATGGCGGAAGAATGTTTCGATGATTTATTACAAAAGATCGCTATATATATACAATAGAAAACCCTGTCCGACCCGTAAGGATAGTAAAGCTTAGGTAAACACATGACCAAATAACATATGAAATATTACATAATCATCATAATAACAATACTAGTGAATTGTGAAATAATCTTTTTTTCCCGCGAATTAATTCCAACTTCCCCAAAATTTGGTAATTTTTAAAAAATGACAACATTATTTTTGACGTTATAATTCTGAGCGAATAATGATGCGACCGCGTGCCGCGTCCCTCTTCGCCCGCGCCTGTATGGCCTACCGCACATGTTTTAAGTTACCTCTTTTTGCGAAATTATATTTATTGTTTTAGGGGGATTTTTTTAAGTTTAGCCCGTCTTTGTAAGCATTAGTAGAATCAGTTATCGATACCTAACAATACATTCACGAATCGGACAGGGTTTTCTTTACATATTGTATACCATCGGCGTCCATTCTCCAAAAGCCACAGCATGCAGCAGTTTGAGTTTGAGTTTGTACTGACGAGATCTTGGCATCTTGCGCTTACACGTTCAATCTTGATCACGATCAATGGATCGCAATGTAGATTTCAAAATATCTAGAAACGATTTTACGATCAGATGCATCAATCCATCAATATACTGCATACATTATCAATCTAGATTACGATCACTGATTTCGACCGCGGATTGCAATCGAGATTTTGACTGTGTACGGGGCGCTTATGGCTTCACCAGACATCATGCTAGAACACGACGAATCGCTTGGTGGGTGGTAACTTCTGCCAGCAGCCGATGTTATGGTCTACCACCGAGCAGTCCATTCCGCGTGCTCTTGGAACACAATACTCGGACTGCACTCGCATATAGGCTGTTGCAAACTACGTCGCGCGTCATAATAATGCATTTTTTTTAATTATTTAACTTAGTTTTTGTTTTTTTTTTACAATGTTTAGTGTTAATTCGATAGATGGAGTGGGCTGTGGTTTTATTGCGATTAAAATTCTACAGTCATACTTTCAAGGACATTTACGAACTTTAATTTTTTTGCTTACAGATACACTCAGGCTTGAAGCCTTTCAAATGTGACACGTGCGGCAAATGCTTTACTACAACGAGCGAGCATAAGGCACATGTTGAACATGTTCACTTAAACAAACCGTGGCCCAAGCGAGCTAGGCAGAGAAACAGGGCTAAGCAATGCGATGACGTTAGTCTTGAGGACTGAGCACTGACTGCTGAGGAGTCGGTAAGGAGGAGTGAAACACAGCAATCCCAAATCAATCGGGAATATGGGAATACGGGGAATAAAGACATTTTGTCCTTTTGCCATTCCAGCCGTTACAGTGTTGTGACCAAAATGTGTTATTTGTAATTTTGTAGCCGAGTACCATTACACAGCTTTCAAGCGATTGCGCGTTAAGCGTCAAGAGGGTCAAGATTTCCTATTAATAGGACTGGAACACCAACTATCATCCATCATCATCATCATTACAGCCGGAAGACGTCGACTGCTGGACATAGACCTCCCCCAATTAACATATGAAAATTTAAATGTTTAATAAAGATTTTTAGCTTTATGACATAAAGGAATAGACAATAACGTTTATATCAGGTGCAGGGTCATGAAACTAATCCTAAAACCTAGTTAAGTTCCAGCACAGAAAATGTAAATGGTGCATCTAGTGGATCATCAGAAGAAATGAAAGTCGGCTGATTATTTTCAGATTCTAATGGAATATACAGGTTAGCCAGTTTGACAAAAATCTGCTCAGCAGCGTTTCGGAGGATAGAGGAAGAAATTGAAGGTGGGCCTCCAGATTTAAAGCGGTTCATCTTCTGTTATACAACTGACAGCTTCCGTGGCGTAGCGGTAGCGGACGCGGCCGCTGCGCAAGGCGGCGCGGGTTCGATCCCCGCACAGTACAAATATTTGTATGCATGAATATGAATATTTGCACTGGTCTAGCCGTGCCTCGGAAAGCACGTTAAGCCGTTGGTCCCGGTTTTTTTTTTTTTTTATTTTTAATTATAAACTAGTGCTTGACTGCAATCCCGCCTGATGGTAAGCAGTGATGCAATCGTTGATGGTAAAGCGCACTAGCTTATTAAGCCTATTCACTCAAAAAAACTGAGTGAATAGGAAGGAAGACGGCAGTTGAGCGAGGTGATGCAATGTTTAACCCAACAACACGACCAACGATGCTGCGCCAGAGGAT
>JADWQK010000945.1:0-12061 GCA_017933935.1 Sesamia nonagrioides
TTATAAACTATTTTCCTGTATAATTATTCTTACCTAATCAATATTATCATTTGTTACAACATTCTTACAGTGGAAAACAAATTTTTCTTTGGATAAAGGTTTCGTAAACATATCCGCAATTTGAATATTACTTGGACAATACTTTAAATCAATGTTACCTTTTTTTATAGTTTTCATGAATAAAATAAAATCTGACATCTATATGCTTTGATCTCTTGCTAAAAGAACCTGTTTTTATTAACTGAATTGAACTCTGGTTATTAATATTTAACATTATTTTAACACTTATTCCTGTTAATTCACTTATAAAAGATTTTAAATATAAACATTCCTTACAACAATCTGAAGCTGCAATATATTCGGCCTCTGTTGATGAGAGAGAAACTATTGGCTGTCTCTTCGAGCACCATGATATAGGTCCATACATTATGACAAATCCAGTTGTGCTGCGTCTAGTCTCAATACAATTTGCATAATCTGAATCACTGTATGCATTCAACAGTGTAATATCTCCTCCTTTTCTGTACATAATTCCTTTATCTCTTGTCCCATTTAAATATTTTAATATTTTCTTTACTGATACTATATCTTCTTTGGATGGGTTTTCTATTTTCTTACTAGCTTCATTCACAGCTTGGCTTATATCTGGTCTTGATCTTGTAGATAAATATAACAAACCTCCTATTAACTCTCTGTATGGAAAGTTTAATGTATCTATAGTGGTAATTGTCATTTTATTATCATAAGTACATGGTGTGCTTGCTTGTTTTGAATCAAACATATTATACTTCTTTAGTAGTTTTTCTGTGTAATTTTTCTGATGTAACAATATTCCTTCTTTCGATTTAGTAACTTCAAATCCAATATAATTTGTAGGTTTCTCATATACTTTTATTTTAAATTCCTTCTCCAGGTGATGTAGTATACTTATAGTTTCTGTTTATCTTTACTTATTGCCAATCCATCGTCAACATAGATTGCAACTATTATACTTTTATCTTCAGTTGAAAACACACACTGGTCTGTCTTTGTAGGTTTTAATCCAAGTTTTAACATTGTTTCAGTGAATTTCTTATTCCATGTAATTGGAGCTTGCTTCAATCCATATAATGCTTTCTTTAAATGACAAACTTTATTAGGCTGCTTTTCATATCCTTCTGGTATAGTCATAAAAATATCTTCCTTCAATTCACCATATAAAAACGCTGTTTTGACATCAAATGTTATCATTTCATACTCCTTAGATGCCGCTATAGCAAAAAGTGATTTTAAAGCTGATTGACTTACTACTGGACTGTATAATTCTTGAAAATTTATGTTATTTTGTTCAAACCCTCTTACTACGAGTCTTGCTTTATATATTCCATTTTCTTTAATATTAAATACCCATTTATTTGTTAATATTTTATTTCCTTTTGCCTTTTCGATATCTACTATTTCCCAAGTATTATTATTTTCTAATGATTTTTCCTCTGAACTTATAGCCTTCTCCCAATTTTCCTTTTCAGTTGATTTCATTGCTTCTTCGAAGGTAAGTAATACATAATCATGCAAGTAAGTTGGCTTTCTCTTTTCTCTTTTATTTCTAGGCTGTATATTTTCTTCTTCATTTACATCGTCTGTTATATCATTACATTCTTTTTCATTTATACATTGTTCTTCTTCTATTTGTATTTCGTTTATTTCTGTTTCTAATTCTAGCATGTCTGTGTAACTCCCATTATCTTCTCGTTTATCCATGTTTATTTCTTCGTGTTCTGAGATTATTTGATCATAACTTTCTGTCCTTTGTTTGCACAGTATAATATTATCTGACATTTCTTCTATCTTTTCACAAAATACAACATCTCTTGCTATTTCAATTTTTCTTTCTTTTTCATTCCATAATCTATAACCATTATTAGCATATCCCACCATTATTAATTTCTTACTTCTCGGATCACGTTTCTTTGTATTTAGTTGCTTTGCATATACCATTGAACCAAATTTTTGTACATTGGCTAAGTTAGGTCTTTTATTATACCACATTTCAAATGGAGTTTTATTGTTTAATGCTTCTGTAGGTAACCTGTTTATTAAATATGTAGCACAATACATGGCTTCACCCCACATTTCTTTATTTAAGTCTGAATCAAATAATAATGCTCTTGTTTTATCAAGTAGTGTTCTGTTAAGTCTTTCGGCTTTACCATTCAACTGTGGCGTATATGGTATTGTTAAGTCTAGTTTTATTCCTTTTTTCTTACACCATTCTTTGAAATTATTACTGGTATATTCACCACCATTATCACATCTGATTGCAGATACCTGTTCTTTTTTCTCCCTTTCCATTTCTTCTATATAATTTATAATATATTCTTTTACTTCACTTTTATGTTTCAATAGAAATATTTTCGTTAAATGTGTATAATCATCCATAACAGTTAATACATAGTTGTAACCATCATATGTTCTGTTTTCAAATGGACCACATACATCTGTATGTAATAATTGTAAAGGTCTATTTGCTCTCGTTCTTACTGTACTGAATGGTAATCTCGTTTGCTTCGCTTGTGTACATATTTCGCATATTATATTATTTTCAATTGTTCCTTGTATAATTATTCCATCTGCTACCTTTTGTAAAATTTCTAATACCTTTTTTCCTGGATGTCCCAATCTTTTATGCCATTTTATAGCAGTTCCTTCGCTTTTTATTAATAAGGATTTTTCATTAGTATTGCTCTTCTTTAAATTTACAGTATACAAACCATTTTCCTTTTTTCCAATCAATAATAATTCTGAGTCTTTTTTATATACTTCAACCTTGTTTTCAGAGAATACAACAGTTCCTTTGTTATTTGTAATAGCATTTACAGATAGTAAATTTTGTGATAATTCAGAAACATATAACGTTTTTTGTAAATAGAATCCATTTCCATATACAACACCTTGACCATGAACATTTAATGGTTCATTATTTGCAGTCAAAACTGTAGATTTGTTGTATTGAAATTCACTTAGTATTTTTATATCATTTGTTATGTGTGTTGTACATCCTGAGTCGACGATAAATGTCAATCTTTCGCAATCTCTTGTAGTAATTAGTGCTACTTCTGGTTTAGTTATTGACTTATTTTTATAAAAACAATTTTCTTCTTTATGATTAGTCTTCTTGCATATAGAACATTGTTTAGCTTTGTACTTACAGTCTTTTTCTTCATGGTTGTATTTCTTGCATATTGAACACATCTTACAATCCTTTTTTATATGTCCTGTTTTATTACATTTGTAACATTTTATTACTTTTTCTTTTCTTAAAGCCTTGAATGCTATTTGGTTTTCTTCCCTTTTATTATCATTTAATCTACTTTCTTCATTCAACAATCGGTTAGTTAAATTTGTTAAATTTTTCTTATCATCAGGCGTAGATTCCCATGCAGTTATAAAGTAATTCAAGTTATTTGGTAAACAGGTTAATATTTTTGACATAACCATTTCCTCGTTGATATTTTGTCCAATTTGATTTAATCTAAACTTTAAATTCTCTATATCTGATATTAATTGTGTCAGAGTTCTGTTTTCTAGTTTAAAATTAAAAAAAACTCTTGTAATAATGAAGACTTGTTTCATTCTTCGCAACCTTCAAATATACTGCATAGTTTTTTATACATTTCCAATGCATTTGAGCATCCCAAAATATGACCTTTCAGTTTTCTATCAATTGTATTAATAATTAATGACTGTACCTTTGCATCTTTTGTCTGGAAATCAGTTATTTGAGTAGATGACCCATCTTGTTTAGTAGTTATAACCTCTATTAATTTTTGTGCTTTTAAATATATGTTTATTTCGAATTTCCACAATAGAAAACTTTCGCTATCTTTCAATCTTTCTATTTTAACTTCGTCACTCATTTTTATTTTTCTTCTGGTTTCGTATTTCTTTACATCACTTTTAGCAACACGTGCTTTTTCCGACTTCTTCCTCTGGTATGATTTTTAGTATTTTTCGTGAACTAGGCACATGACTTGTTATTTTTCGTGGACTGGGCCCATAACCTGTTATTTTTATTTATGCAACGAATTAAAATAGAACATATTATTAAACGTATTTATTAACTTAAATTATACATGTTAATTTCCTTTTACAGAGTGCCACAGAGTGCTTACTTATATACTACACTACAGATTACACACCAGATACCACAGACTACTTTTATATCGTAACAATACGCACCATAGAGTATATATCTGTTACTCGTGAAAAAGATGAAGATATAGTCATCGATACTTTGAGAATGTAATACCCTAAACCTTTCACTCTATTATCGTTACCAAAGACATTAAAATTATATTTACAAATCTCTCTTTGATCGTTGCTTCATCACCAGCTTTATCAATAACATATTAACACCAACACAACATCCATACTAATATTATAAATGCGGGAAAGTAACTCTGTTCGTCTGTCTGTCGGTCTGTCTGTCTGTTCGTTCGTCTGTCTGTTCGTTACGCTTCCCGCTTAAACCTCTCAACCGATTTTGATGAAATGGCACAGACAATCTTTATATTCTTTTCGAGAAAGAACATAGGCTACCTTTTTATCCCGGAAAAATTTTATATTCCTGAGGGAAAATCTAAAAGCGCGATATAACCGAACAATTACGCGGGCGAAGCCGCGTAAGGCGGTAAGCTAGTATTACTATAATTATATTATTAATAACATATTACTATTAATAACATATTGCTGATTCATTGACCCATATGTTCGAAAATGTGTCTGTTCAACAACGTTAATAACACAATGAATGTTGTTAATCTGCTAAAATGAAACCCATTGCTACTGATAGAATGCTCCGTAATTACCTTGTTGATAAATAGGAGGTTTTGGCGGGAAAGTGACTTTTAAAATTATTTATATTTAATTATTTATTTATTTTAAATAAAAATCCGTGATTTATGTAGTAAAAAGTTCATTTAGTAAATAATTCATAAAGAACAGTGAAATATCGCAGCATAGTGGCCACATCATGACTTTCCCTCAAACCTCCCTCGTAAAATGGTTCACGCGGCCGTCTTTTTCGACGTGATTAATTCATTACGTGACATTCGCTAAATGCACAAACCGTGCGAAGCCAAAAAAAAGAAAGAAAGAAGAACTTTTGAACATTTTTATTTTACTTGAAATTGGCACAAAGTCTTGCTGTTTGCCTAGAAACAGGTTCATCTTAGGTACATCATCATCAAGATCATCATCAATCTTATTTTTATCGTCCCACTGCTGGGCACAGGCCTTCTCTCATATAGAGAAGGATTGGCAAACTGGTGCTGGCAGCTCTGAACTTTATATCGACATAACATAATATGAAAAAGAATATACAAAAATGTATTTTCTTCCTCTACCAGAATATAAAGCATATTTGTACCTTGTATCAAAGTTGTGCCACAAAAGGGTTGAATGAATGCCATGCAGCTACGATGAGAATGACAAGAGGGATGTGTGGCGTTACAAGAATGGATAGAATAAGAAATGAGCACGTAAGAGGCAGTCTCAAACTGGCACCGGAAAAGTTGTGTGGAAATCGGTTGCCATGGTAGGGGCATATGTTACGAAGAAGGGAGTTTGTTTGGGAGTTGAGATTTCCTCGAACCTAAACTTTGGGCGGTACATTGAGTCCAAGGCCAAGGTGGCTGCCAAGAAACTTGGCGTTATCGCAAAGGTCCGGCGGTACTTCACACCAGGGCAGTTTCTAATGTTGTACAAAGCACAGGTCCGTCCGTATGTGGAGTACTGCAGCCACATATGGGCTGGTGTTGCTAAGTGTCACCTGGCCACTTTGGATTCAGTGGAGAGGCTGGCGAAGAGGCTGATTGGTGACCCTGACTTAACTCGAGACGGTCTCCAAAGCCTAGAGCACAGGCGTAGAGTAGCCAGCCTATCGGTCTTCTATAGGATGCATTTTTGGGAGTGTGCGAGGGAATTGCATGATTTAATTCCCCCATCTCCGTTCCACCAGCGGACGACCCGTCGTACGGCTGATTTCCACCCTTACGTTGTTAACAGCACTACGATCCGGACGAAGCGTTTCCCCTCCTCCTTTATACCGCGTACATAGAAGGACTGGAACAGTTTGCCAGCGGCGATGTTTCCGTCGGACTACAATTTGAGTGTCTTCAAGGCTAGAGTGAATGATAGTGCGCTTTACCATCAACGACTGCGTCACTGCTTACTCAGGCGGTATTGCGGTCAAGCGCTAGCTTATAATTTCCGAAAAAAAAAAAGAAATGAGAAAATGCCGCGAGCAGAGTTTTGAGTGTGAATATCGGTGGCTATAAGAGTAAGTGATGAAAAAATAAACGATAGATGGAATCTGTGAATATGGTTAGAAATAAGGTGACTGCAAAGAGGCGTCATGTAGTGGGTAGAAAATATTGGATACGTATATTTTGTTTTATCAAATCAATAAAAATGGACAAATATAAAAAGCATCAAAGATCAGGAGAGGCGGCTGGTGACGTCACTCGTTGCTAAAAAGTGTAGCAATGAGTGACGTCACACGAGTTTTCAACGCACTGTATCTTCTTCATTTTTTGTTTATATGAAAAAAGAAAAAATACGTGTCTAGTTTTTTTTTTTGGAAATCTGACAGACGGACTAATTAGTTTTTTTAAGTCAACTACCCTATTATAGCAGAAAGGTAATTCTCGTAATTTAAGACGTTTAACATCTAGACCCTGTCTCATCTCGGTGACAAAGAAATGTCAAAAACTTGACAAAATGTAGGGAAGTTTGAAGAATTATTTGACTTTGTACGTTCTTATAATTAGTAGAATAAGCCCTTTTTTTCTTTTTTTTGGGATGAGAAATCATCAAATGACATCTTCCGCTCTGGGCGGTGTCAGACTTTTACTGACTAAAACCCACCCGTGTTTCTTCACTTGCCTGTGCGACGGCCAGGGCCACGGTTTCTTGTTTAACCAACCCGCAACCCTGACCCAGCAGGCATCGGTCTTCGTGGACCCCGTCACGATGTGCTGACATCTCTTTGAGGCGCGCGTGAAACACACAACGCGCCGCCGACTCGGGCCTGGTCCTTACCGGGCGGCGAACTGCCCACTGCTCACCGCTCGCAGGCCCACGCCTACGGTGGCTGGGAGTTCGGTGTCGTCTCCCGACCAGGGCGTCTCCTGCGGCGGCTAGTGGCGTGAGGGCGCTGGGATGCCTGCTGCCTCACGCGTTCCGCCTCCTCCTTTGCCAGCATCACTGCTTCGCAGAAGGAGGTGACGGCCTGCCATGCACTCTCGCTCCGGACCATGGCCTGGACAATGGTCGGAAGCGAGAGATCGCCGCCGATCGCCGCTACGAGGACACGGCGGTGCTCTACCCAAGCCGGGCAGACCTCCACCGAATGCTCCACCGTGTCCTCAGGGCGATCCACACAATGGTGACACCCTGGCGTTTCCTCCCGCCTAACCTCCCGAAACAACCGTGGAAGGAGAGGGCGCAATGGCGCCTCTCTAGCCACGCCTCAAAGAGGGGACTTACCGCCGCTATTGTGGCGAGCCCAGTAGAATTATCCTTCAGATACTAGTGAAACGGAATTCTAGATTTAACACTGATTTACATGGTGCAATTTAATTGCCTATGGCTTCAATTAAGTTGAAGCAACAATAAAAGTTGCATTGTCCAAACACCATTTAGACTATGCAAGTCATCTCTTGCATCTATTTTATTGTATGCTATAGTATAGAGTATAAGCAATTAAATTGCACCGTGTAAATCAGTTTTTAAATTTAACAACCTCAATATTGGAATGTAATTCTTCGTAAATAACTGAATGAATTTATAATAATCAATTTTGTTATCTATTTAATGAATAATCTTTTTATTTAATACTCAATGAATATTGAAATCTAATTAATAATATTCTAAATAAAAAATGTAATTAATAGTAGGTATATTGGATATTATATTGATGTTGTTAAATTAAGTTTTATGAACTTGAAAATCTTATAATAATATTTATGAAATTTAAATTAATTTAAGTATATGTGTCAATCTTATTATGCATGAAATAAAAGTCTTTTTTATTTATTTTAATATTGGAACGCGAAATCAAACTCAAACCGTCTTATAACAAAACGAAAACTAGCTTTAGTTTTAGTTTAGTTCCAGACTAAAATTTTGAGTCAATATTTGTATTTCGAATTTTATTTAAATTTGTGCAACATACTTAACACAAAAAAAAACTGCATTTCTATAACGTTTAGGTTCATATTTCAATAACTATTTAACCTGCGCTAAAGAAAATCCTTCTTTTGTAGTGAGGGGGAAAGCGTTTATTTCAATTAAACCATTCAGAGGCACTTTTGAATTGTCAGCATTTAAAAGTCAGTCAGTTAGTTAGGAAGTTGAAGCCGGTAGCCCATTCAAAAACTTATACCTACTCCATTCGCGATAGCAGAAGTTAAAAGGTTGTTTTAGGGCCCACTTTGCAAAAAAATACAACATATGCATATTTTGCTTTATTATAGTTAAAATTAATGCTAAATTTATTACAATTAACTCATATAGGTACCAACTTTTACACTAAA
Source organism: Sesamia nonagrioides (assembly GCA_017933935.1). Classification (NCBI taxonomy): domain Eukaryota; kingdom Metazoa; phylum Arthropoda; class Insecta; order Lepidoptera; family Noctuidae; genus Sesamia; species Sesamia nonagrioides. The sequence continues at coordinate 8,577 of JADWQK010000945.1, forward strand.
ATCAACTTATTTGAACTATCTATGATCTCAATTTATAAGGGTTTTAATTAAATAAATTATTTAGTTCTTACGTAAACTACTAACAGTGTCCCTGTAGACCTGGAATGTTTTACATGTTCCTAAGGGTTTTCCAAATCTGAAATGATTCCTAATCCAGTTTGGCAGTAGGTACTTATTATTTTTTAATTTTTCCGGGTTAAAATAACCTTCTGCCAAAATAGAAGAACTTCAAACAAAAGTGTTCGATGTCAATAAAAAAGGTTTCACTTCAAGCTAACAAAAATTATCACCGAATTTTTTAATTAATTTATACTGAACGCTACACTCGACAATAACAATCAATGGGCCTCATACGATGAGGTCACACAAAGGGCGATGGGTAGAGCTATGCTCCCAACTTCTCTGCGCGATCGAATCAGAAATGAGGAGACCCGCAGAAGAATCAAAGTCACCGAGCTACATAGCTGTTCGAGTCACTAAATCAAGTGGCAGTGGGCGGGGCACATTGCTCGTAAAACCGATGGCCGATAGGGCAGTAAGGTTTTGGACTGGTGGCCACTTACCGAAAGACACAGCGTAGGGAGGTCCCCAATAATGTGGACCAATGACCTGGTCAAGGTCGCGGGAAGCCGATGGATGCGGGCAGGACAAGACGGGGGTTTGTGAAAAGCCTTGGGGGAGGCCTTTGTCTAGCAGTGGACCTCTATAGGCTGAAGAAGAATAAGTAGAAACTCGAGAACAATAATATACCTTTTTTCAGAACACAACTGTTTAAGCTGGCTAAGACATGGCTGGAGGTTGACCACTGCGTTGCCCAATTTCTCACAGGTCATGGCAACTTTAAAAGTAAACTGTATTCTTTTAAACTTGTTCCTTCGCCTTTGTGTCAATGTTCTACATCGAACTGTGAATTTCAACAGTCCGCACATCACATCTTGTGGGAGTGTATTCTTTGGCAGAATGAACGCAATATTATGTTGGATAGTGTACAAGTTACATCCGGAGTTGCTTATTATACGGACCTTGTAGAAACTAGAACTAATTTCCGTGCGTTCAGGCGCTTTTGCCATACCTATTATTGGAATCAATTGTAACAGCACATACCTACTTAGGACCCATTAACGTAATAAAATTTTATTCCGTGGTGCTTGGCAATCTGGGCTTCTCCCAGTTGCAATAATGTCCCTTTGTGCCGATTGGCCTAGTTCTGTTCTGTCTCCTGCTTGTTATGGAGGGAAGTGGAAAAAATATCTTTTTTCTTACTCCTCCGCTATTCTTTTCTAATTAATTTCGTTGCGGGACCCAAGACAGTTGAATCGTTTCTCCGGGACTCGTCGAGCTTCACTGCTCGGCGTTTTTCTGGCGGTCTCCACTGTTGATTCTGGTTTTCAGGAGTTGCAGTGGGTTGGGAACAGTGTGACGGGTTTTCTCCCAAAAAAAAAAAAAAACACAACTATTTATTTCTACCAAGAACAAACTGCTAAGATTCCATAAATGTAGGTACTTCAAAAACGTGTGAACAACAAGAGTGTCAAGTGATAAATTGAATAGTACATTCTTATATTCCTGTTACGTGATAACATTCATGAAACAGGGCACGTGTTGGCCATCAATAAAACTATTCAATGTGCAATCAGTGCGTGTCTTATTTTTGCATGAATAAGTTTGTATAGTTTAGACTATGTACAGACGACAGCACACCAAACTACTACAATCTATCAGATTTCTTTATTAGATTTTCAACTTTATCTCTATAGTGTTAAGGCTCAAGGTCGGTTGGGAATATATGACAGATTCGGGTAGCTGGACCTGCTGTCGTCCGTACATACACGTGAATATTATTGTGTTAGAATTACATTAGCTTAAAAACTGTTTTGGTCACGGGGCAATTAATGCATTTTCGAGTAGGTAACGTAATAGTATAAGTCTCGAGTGGAGACCGCGTCTCGGCAAACGTAGCGTAGGACGCCCTTGGGCGAGATGGAGCGACGACATCAAAAAGGTGGCTGGTAGTGGCTGGCGGAGAACTGCTTAGCTGCCATGCTGCCATGAAGGAGGCCTATGTCCAGCAGTGGACAAGTAGAGGCTGATGATGATGATAATGAACGTAATGGTACTCCAGTACAAGAATGTTATTTTTCTTTATACAAAACCTGGTCTACTTTGTTCAGAATAAGCAACTGAATCGATTGCAATCATTTTTTACACCATGTTATATTTATTCCCAATACATTTACACATTGTTGCAGTGTGGTTGCCGAGCGCACCGCACAATTGATGGTAGATCACACTAGTACTAGATGCACAGTTAGACAGGGCCTCGCCGCGCCATGCTGCTGCAGGCGCGGAAAGGCGAGCAGCGCGTTGACCATATTTTTGATGGGATAACCAGGTAAGATAACAAGCTCATAACTTTGTAGCTTTTCATGATATCTTTTTGAAATTTTGTACATATTAATATATGTGTTTGTGTTTGAAAAATGTGTTTGCTCAATAACGTAAATAACGCAATGAATGTTGTTGAACTATAAAAATGAAATCCATTGCTACTGATAGTGCGTTACGTAATTACCCGCTACTGTTTTCGGCGCACATCCCGTTAAAGGTTCATCTTAGGTATATACATAAACACTATACAACTTTATTTTTTGTATATGCAAAACCCGAAACACGTGTTCAGTATATTTAAGTAAAGAGATATAATTATTCTTTACTTAAACATACTGGACACGTGTTTCGGGTTTTGCATCACGAAAACGAAACACGTGTCGTAACGTGACGTAACGTTGTGTAGCGTTTTTGTATATACCTAAGATGAACCTTTAACGGGATGCGCTTCTAGAAAAACAGCAGGATAATTACGTAACGCACTATCAGTAGCAATGGGTTTCATTTTTATAGTTCAACAACATTCATTGCGTTATTTACGTTAGTGAGCAAACACATTTTTACAAAATATGGAGCAATGGATTAGCTATATTCTTTAAAATTATTCCAATCGTTAGTAATAGTGCGTTAAGCTATTAGGGTACAGGTCTACCACTAGTTCCGTTTGCGTTTTGTGGTTGAACGGACTTGACTTGAGCACGTTCTATAGAATTATTTTCAACCAAATGCTGATGAATAGAAGAGTCGTAGCAATGTGTACTCAAGATATGATTAAAGAGGAATGAGTTCTAATCCTCTACTTTAAAGTAACAGTAAGTAGTAGTAGTAAGGCGCTTACGCACTAGATTAAAATTTATACAAAAAGAAAAGATTAAATGTAGATGAAATGACATGGCATGGCAATGACAAATGACTCAGCAGAGTGGACGAAAACAAAGTATTGGTGGTACCGACCTGTGCGCCTGAAAGTCGAGAGCCTCTTGCGTGACCGCGGGTCCCAGCCCAAAGTCACAGGTGACATATGACGACTAATCGCGAAAATATCACGCCGATCCCTGGCACGGCGTGATATTCTCGTCGTTAGTATTACCACCATA
>JADWQK010002128.1:0-53074 GCA_017933935.1 Sesamia nonagrioides
GGTCTTATCCTGATAAGTAGTAAAGAAGCTATGAACGAAAAAATGTGAATTATATGCAATCAGCCCATGAATACAGGTAAAGTCACAAGCAAATGCTAGTAATATATATATATTTACAATGTACAAGTAAAGCGCTTTCAAATGATACCAAACACGGCATATTTATCTTAACTTAATTTTTTTACTCTGTATGTTTTGTCGGCTAGAGGGCGCCACATTAGATTTTGTGAAACCCCATATAGCCTATAACCAGCGGACAATTAAGACGCTTCTAATGATATGTCATTTGTCGAATTCTGATAAGCAGTTTAGAAGTTACGAGGGAACAGATGAACATACATACATACATACATACATACATACATAGCCTGTCAAAATCATAACCCTCCTTTTGCTTTGCCGTAGTCGGGTAACAACGGGTTGCACTCCGGAACTGGCAGAAGTAAAAACTTAGTCTAAAGTAATTACATTTCAATATTTTCATCATTAACAACTTTAACATCCTCATATAGACAATCTAAGCAGCCTGTGCGGATAATGACTGCGTCGTCGATGTTAGTGTCGGTGTCTGTGAATTGACTTGGGAATCATTTTGCTGACCGTGTCTGTCCTTTGGTAGACGTTTTGCAGTGGTAACTGACATCTACACAAACGGAGCTGAGGGCGAGCGCTATGTATGTAGTATATAATAAAAAGTAAAAAAACTAAAACCCAACTACGACAAAAAACGACGCTGAAAAAGTATAAAACAAGATTTTCAGAATGCTGAACGGAACAAAGTTGCTAATGTAGTTGCAAGTAAATGGACAAAGTAGACTCTACCAAGATGCCTTCGTTATAAATTGACAATAATGTCATACAATAATATTCTGAAGTATGCAATATTCACAAAGTAGAGATAAATGTTTCATGTTTGGAAAGACGTAGTCACACGTTACATATATACCTACCTACCGTAGCACCTTGAGAACGTGTGACTACGCCTTTCCAAACATGAAAATTTATCTCTACTTTGTGAATATTGCATACTTCAGAATATTATTGTATGACATTATTGTCAATTTATAACGAAGGCATCTTGGTAGAGTCTACTTTGTCCATTTACTTGCAACTACATTAGCAACTTTGTTCCGTTCAGTATTCTGAAAATCTTGTTTTATACTTTTTCAGCGTCGTAGTTTCGTTTTTTTTTTGTCGTAGTTGGGTTTTAGTTTTTTACTTTTTATTATTTGTACTATTTTGGTGTTAAAGTGTATTTGTGGCGCATAATATTTACATAGTCTAAAAATCATACAGTCGTCCGACGAAGACGTCTAGACAGAGCAATCGTGCGGGGTGTGAGGGACGAGACGCGGGTAAGCGGCACCCGAGCTGCAAACAAAACGATGTTCGTAGCTCGGTATCTATCATTAAGGACTAACACGTGTTCGTTTTTTTATTTGTTTGTTTTATAATTTGATATGAGTGTCAATTTTGAGTATAATTGGGTTACTTGTCACGAAAAAGTCATCCTTTTTGACATCCAAAATGGCGGACGTAATTTTTTTTATAATTTGATATGAGTGTCAATTTTAAGTATAATTGGGGTGCTTGTTACGAAAAAGGCCTTTTTTGAAATCCAAGATGGCGGACGCCAATTTAAATGTATATTAATATGATATGGGTCATATGGGTGAGTGATGGGTGAGTGATATGGGTTGTATTCTGAGGTGGATTGGGGTGCTGCTTACGAATATGCCATCTAAATAATTTAAATCTGTCTCGAGTTGTTTCCGTAGTAAAAATAGCAAATTAATTAAATATAATACAGCTATCGATGTTGATCTGCAATAATTTCATAAATATTGTTTATTTGTGACAACCCTGGCCGATGCGATACTGTTTAGACGATGTGGGCATTTTACACGAGATCAAAGGCGTCGACCTACTGTGATATTAACAAAAGTTAAAATGACGAACTAAAAACTAGGTAGTTAACATACGACATCTCTTTTGACTTATGTATCAGCGCATAGTAATATGTAGAGATGTCCTATTTTACTATTTCGTAGCACGTGGATCGTAGCGCGTATAGCAATGGTTTCCCCGTATGAAGCTTCCAGTATTTCGTAGTAGCGACGCACATTTGCGTCGATGGCAGCGAATGGGTCATGAATTAGTGGATGAGGTCGTTAATAAGTATAAATAAATTGGATGTTTCATATATTGAGAGGACCTGGGAAGATTTCTTAATCTATGTAATTCTGGTAAAGATCGACTGTCATGTGGATTTTTAAGTAATTTATTATGATCCAAGGCAGTTATAAACAATCACTCTATGGTTTTGACTCTACTGAGAGCGACATAGGCCTGTCCTTTAGCAAACAATGACTTTCCTAGATCGATAACTGCTTTATCTAGAGTAGAACCTTGTAATTTATGTACAGTACAACCCCAAGAAAGAATCAGCGGGGGCATTTTACGCTGAATTTTCCCAGACCCCCTCAAGCCGTCAAATTCAGTGAGGCAAGGCTCGATTCTGATAAGTCCGTTAATATCTGCTTTTATGGATGCGTCGTCAAATTGTATGACAGCGCTAGGCTGTTCTCCCTGTTCTAACTGATCGCGCAGAAGGGCAGGCCATTCGAAGGTCTTCACCACTCCCATCGCTCCGTTTACCAAATCCTGGTTTACATTCAAATTTCTACGAAGCATTACTTGGGATTATGTACAAGCATAAAGTACTCGTGAAGCTCTTTCAAGTGATACCAAATACGGTATATTTATTTTAATTTTATATTATCATAGAACTTTTTGTCCGCTAGAGGGCGCAATACTAAAATTTGGTGACAAGCTTTATAGCTCACTAGCAGCCGCCAGCGACTTCGTTCGCGTGGAATTAATTATGCTCCGCTCCTATTGGTCGCAGCGTGATGTTGTATAGCCTAAAGCCTTCCGGGATTAATGGGCTATCCAACGCAAAAAGAATTTTTCAAATCGGACCAGTAGTTCCTGAGATTAGCGCGCACAAACAAACAAACAAACAAAATCATCAGCTTTATACATTAGTATGGATAACCAACAGAATATCAAGGCCCTTCTAATGGTACTGCAGTGGTCTTATTCTGATAAGAAGTAAAGAAGCTATGAACGAAAAGATGTGAATTATATGCAATCAGCCCATGAATACAGCTAAAGTCACAAACAAATGCTAATAATATATATATATTCAAAATGTACAAGTAAAGCGCTTTCAAATGATACCAAACACGGCATATTTATCTTAACTTAATTTTTGTACTCTGTATGTTTTGTCCGCTAGAGGGCGCCACATTAGATTTTGTGAAACTCCATATAGCCTATAACCAGCGGACAATTAAGACGCTTCTAATGATATGTCGTTTGTCGAATTCTGATAAGTAGTTTAGAAGTTACGAGGGAACAGATGAACATACATACATACATACATACATACATACATACATACATACATACATACATACATACATATATACATACATACATACATACATACATACATACATACATACATACATACATACATACATACATACATACATACATAGCCTGTCAAAATCATAACCCTCCTTTTGCTTTGCCGTAGTCGGGTAAAAACAAAGTAGCTTTCTTTGTCCTTATATCCCTATGTATGCTTAAATCTTTAAAACTACGCAACGGATTTAGATGCGTTTTTTTTTTAATGGATGCGAGTTATTTATGTGGAAATTTATGTATATAACACGTGCACCCGTGCGAAGCCGGGGCGGGTTGCTAGTTTATAATATTTTCATTGTATTACATACAATGTTGCTTAAGTTAGGATGGAACTAAACATTTTGAGAATTTCTTTCATCTAAAATTCAGACATTTACAGTCATAAAATAAATAAATCTGTAACTTTAATCGATTAGAAATTACAAAGAAATGAAATCAATATCTCGTATAAATCGGATATTGTAGTATTATATTTTAATAACATTGAATTTTTTTATTAATACCATTTATAATAATAAAAAGTTAAAAAACTAAAACCCAACTACGACAAAAAACGACGCTGAAAAAGTATAAAACAAGATTTTCAGAATACTGAACTGAACAAAGTTGCTAATATAGTTGCAAGTAAATGGACACAGTAGGCTCTACCAAGATGCCTTCGTTGTAAATTGACAATAATGTCTTACGATACTATTCTGAAGTATGCAATATTCACTATTTAGAGATAAATTTTCATGTTTGGAAAACCGCAGTCACACGTTATGAAAGTGCTACGGTAGGTATATGTAACGTGTGACTACGCCTTTCCAAACATGAAAATTTTGTCCAAAAATTTGTGTCCATTTACTTGCAACTATATTAGCAACTTTGTTCAGTTCAGTATTCTGAAAATCTTGTTTTATACTTTTTTAGCGTCGTTTTTTGTCGTATTTGGGTTTTAGTTTTTTAACTTTTTATTATTTGTACTATTTTGGTGTTAAAGTGTATTTGTGGCGCATAATATTAATAAAAGTTAAATTGACGAACTAAAAACTAGGTAGTTAACATACGACATCTCTTTTGACTTATGTATCGGCGTATAGTAATATGTAGAGATGTCCTGTTTTACTATTTCGTAGCGCTTGGAGCGTAGCGCGTATAGCAACGGTTTCCCCGTATGAAGCTCCCGGTTTTTCGTAGTAGCGACGCACATTTGCGTCGATGGCACCGAATGGGTCATGAATTAGTGGATGAGGCCGTTAGTAAAAATAGATTGGATGTTTTTCTAACGGTGGTAGGCCATAACATCGGCTGCCGGCAGAAGTTACCACCCACCAGACAAAGTCTTGCCGCCAAGCGATTCGTCGTGTTCCAGCATGATGTCTGGTGAAGCCGTACGGAGGACGCGTCTGAGCACTTTGTGTTGCGTTGTGTGGCAAGTACGATGCGCCAAATGTTGTTGTGTCGGGAGTTTGGTCGTGGAGAGTCTCCAGATCAATCTCCCTCTGGCGCAGCATGGTTGGTCGTGTTGCTCTTGGATTTAACATTGCATCACCTGGCTCAACGGCCGTCATCCTTACTATTCCTAAGTTTTTTAAGTGAATAGGCTTAATAAACTAGTGCGCAGGCATCAAGGATTGCGTCACTGCTGACCATCAGGCGGGATTGCAGTCAAGCGCTAGTTTATAATTATTAAAAAAAAAAAACTTATATTAAGAGGACCTGGGAAGATTTCTTAATCTATCTAATTCTGCTAACGATCGACTGTCATGTGGATTTTTAAGTAATTTATTATGATCCAAGGCACTTATAAATAATCCCTCTATGGTTTTAACTCTACTGAGAACGACATAGGCCTGTCCTTTAGCAAACAATGACTTTCCTAGATCTGTAACTTTTTTATCTAGAGTACAACCTTGTAATTTATGTACAGTACAACCCCAAGAAAGAATCAGCGGGAGCATTTTACGCTGAATTTGCCCAAAACCCCTCAAGCCGTCAAATTCAGTGAGGCAAGGCTCGATTTTGATAAGTCCGTTAGTATCTGCTTTTATGGATGCGTCGTCAAATTGTATGAGAACAGTGCTTGGCTGTTCTCCTGTTCCAACTGATCGCGCCGAAGAGCAGGCCATTCGAAGGCCTTCACCACTCCCATCGCTCCGTTTACCAAACCCTGGTTTACATTCAAATTTCTACGAAGCATTACTAGGGGTTATGTACAAACATAAAGTACTCGTGAAGCTCTTTCAGATGATACCAAATACGGTATATTTATTTTAATTTTGTATTAACATAGAACTTTTTGTCCGCTAGAGGGCGTAATACTAAATTTGGTGACAAGCTTTATAGCTCATAACCAACAGAATATAAAGGCCCTTCTAATGGTTCTGCAGTGGTCTTATTCTGATAAGTAGTAAAGAAGCTATCTATGAACGAAAAGATGTGAATTATATGCAATCAGCCCATGAATACAGGTAAAGTCACAAGCAAATGCTAGTAATATATATATATTTAAAGTGTACAAGTTAAGCCCTTTCAAATGATACCAAACACGGCATATTTATCTTAACTTTATTTTTTTACTCTGTATATTTTGTCCGCTAGAGGGCACCACGTTAGATTTTGTGAAACTCCATATAGCCTATAACTAGCAGACAATTAAGACGCTTCTAATGATATATCATTTATCGAATTCGAATAAGTAGTTTAGAAGTTACGAGGGAACAGATGAACATACATACATACATACATACATACATACATACATACATACATACATACATACATACATACATACATAGCCTGTCAAAATCATAACCCTCCTTTTGCTTTGCCGTAGTCGGGTAATAAACTATAGAGGATTTGCTCAAGGAGATAAAGGGCAAAACTAAATTAATGATATTCTCTCAAGTATAATGGCTGAAAGTTATTTTTTATGAACTCCTCGTTGATCTCCAACTATTTGCTTCGAGACATTCATTTGTGGAAATCTTTTAATTAATTGTTGGTGTAATGATGTAAGTTATGAATTTGTTTCAACATATAAACTACAGGGTTATTGCGTAACACAATATCAGCGGAAATGAGTTTCATTTTGACAGTTCAGTAACATTCAATGCGTTATTTCCGTTGTTCAGCAAATAAATTTTCGAACATATGCATCAATGGATTAGCAATATGCTTCAAACTGATTGAAATTGATAGTAATAAAGTGTTCGCAATTAGGGTGCTGGTGAGAATTATAAAAAGTACTAGCTTTCCGCCCGCGGCTTCGCCCGCGTGGTGTTTGGTTATATCGCGCTTTTTAGATTTCCCTCGGGAACATCAAATTTTTCCGGGATAAAAGGTAGCCTATGTTCTTTCTCAGGGTCTAAAGATTATCTGTGCCAAATTTCATCAAAATCGGTTGAGAGGTTTAAGCGGGAAAGCGTAACAGACAGACAGACAGACAGACAGACAGACAGAGTTACTTTCTCATTTATAATATTAGTATGGATGGCAAATTAATTTGTTCATGTCTCTATTCCATTTTTTACGTGCAGGTAAGTATTTGTTTAGTCCAACACAATTCCTCCACCAACAGAACTTTTACTGAAATTGGTGACAATCATGATGATCTAATGAACGTGAAAAAAAATTAAGGTAGTGATGATACAATTGATGGAAAGATGGGCCTTGGGAGAGAATGATGATCAAATTGGTGATGTTTCATTATCTGGCTATATAGCTCACCTTATTTGCCTGTAGTAGATGTATTGTTTAACTTCTTGTTCTAATGATTTTGCCCACGCCAAATTAGGAACTAAAAAGTCTATCAAATCAGACCGTTCACTGACGCAAGGGTGGTTAGAACTGCAAGTTCCCTATTCTCCAGAGTTGGCACACTAACGACTAGCGCTCACTTCAAGCGATGCAGTCCTGGGAATGTGTGACCTTGGCTTGGATAATATCTCTGTTAGTCTAGCTCCTCACTCTAAATCTGTCCCGGCATTGTAAACTCTATTGCCAAAAACCTATGACTCATTAAAGCACTTAAACGCGATCACGATGTCAACGGCGTATTACATATATGGCAGCGGTGGGGTTATTGTTATAAGCAACTGTTAGAAAAAATCTTATTCATAAGCACTATTTAGCGATAAGAGGATGCTATTGCAATTGCTTTATAGCTGTCAAAATTAAACACCACCGGAGCACTAAGAGGGAAGATGGCGGATTTTATTTTAATCAACTGATCGATTCAATGACCGTATTGAATCGGTCAGCTGATTCAAATAAAACCCAATGACCATTTATGCTTCGAGGTATTGTTTATAATATCAAATAGTGCGTAAATGTCGAGTCCGAATATCTATTACTGGATTTCCAAATCGGCATACCAAAGGCCTACTGATATAAGACCTGCAAAGCACCTTCAACTCCACTACGAGAATGAATACCTTTTACATATTCTTCTTTACGATTACACATGATGAAAGGATATTTATAGGAAAAACTCGATGAGGTGGCTTAGTGGGTAAGCAGGATATTTGAAGAGAATGAGTTCATGAAAAAGCTCATCAAACTAAAAAATATCAAAATCATAAACCAACATGTGCAAATAATTATATGAATTATTAAATATCTTTATTCTCAAATTTACCGATGTAATTTTTGACTTTTATGCGCCCAAGGTCACGACTAAAAGTTCCGTTTTTGATCAAGTATTTTGATTATAACTGCACCACACGCATAATTTCACCTCTATTGCGTTTTGAAATATAAATAAAGAAAGAAAGGTTAATATTGATTAAGACCTTATTGAACAGTAAGCTAAACAGTGACTAATTAGTGATTACTGATATACACACATCAAAAGTGTCTAGGGATCAAGCATTTTTATGCGGATTTCTTGAGATTGAGATGTGGCTTTGTAATAAATTTATGATTTTATAAATTTATATGGATCCTTTTGGTGCATTTCATAATTTGAATCAGGAACTGTGAATCAAATTCGAGTAAAAGATGAAAATCAGCTGTCAATATTTTCCCTATAAAAACATACAACGCATTGAAGACATTATTAGTGCTACTGTTTCCCTACTACTGATTAAAACCAACGTTATTATGGAGCGGCGACGTCATTTAAGCAGGGAAGAAATGCTCAGAGCCGTGGGAATGATAGAAGCTGGTTCCCGGCAACGTACTGTGGCTTTGGCTCTGAATACAAGTCAGAGTGTTATCAGTCGACTTTGGACACGTTACCGAAGCACTGGTACCGTGGCTGAGCGCCATGGAGGACGGTATCGCTGCACCACACGGAGACAAGACCGATACATTCAAATCTTAACTCGAAGAGCTCCAACAATAACCGCCATGATGTTAGCCGTGAGGCTTCATCACTCTTCAGGGAACTTAATTAGCGACCAAACGGTCAGAAACCGCTTGCATGAAGTGAACCTTCATTCCCGAAGACCGCTACGGGTACCACCTATAGCAATGCACAATCGTAGGATTCGATATCAATGGGCTCTTGAACACAGAAATTGGGCAGAAGAACAATGGCGTTTCGTGTGCTTTTCTGGTGAGTCTCGTTTTGGTATGAGACCGGATACAAGACGTATACGACACTGGAGAACCCCTGGACGCCAACAGCGATTAAAATCCTGCCAGGAAGTCCATCCTTATAGTGGTGGAACCATCATGGTATGGGCGTGTATTTGGATCGGCGGAAGAACTGAGTTGATTTGGATCAGAGGCAACCTCAACGCTCAAATTTATGCTGAAACGATTGTATCAGACGTCATCGTTCCTCTACAAGTGCAAATCGGTCCCATATTTCAGTTAATGCATGATAATGCACGACCGCACACCGCAAGAGTTGTAAGACAGACTCTCGCCGCAGCTAACATCAATGTCCTGCCCTGGCCTGCTCAGTCGCCAGACTTGAACCCGATTGAGCATGCATGGGATATGCTACAGAGAAGAGCTCTGCCGAATATGGAGGGTATACAGTCGCAAGAAGACCTTTTTTTGTTGTTGCAACGAACATGGGCAGCCATTCCACAGCGTGATTTGGATGAACTCATTTTGAGTATGCCAAACCGATGTTCTTGTGTTGTTAGTGTTCGCGGTAGAAACACGGATTATTAATTGTTTAAGTTACCCAATAAAAAAATAGAGAAAACTGTTATTTCAGTCTTTTTTTCGAACTTTTGTGTTAGTGGTTCAAATGTCAAATATCCCTTTATTAGGAAATGGCAAATTTCTTTATTAATGCAAAGGTGACTTGGTTTATCGTTACTGTGACAAACGAAAACACTTTATTTGATGAATCCTTAAAGAAAATTTTAATTAATATCAATCAGGAGAAAAGTTATTGCAAAAATATATGTTGATCCCTAGACACTTTTGATGTGTGTATTTATAAATAAGCCTCTTAGTGTCCGATTCCTGATTGTTCAGACTGTCGCAGTTAGCACAGAGTGCCTACCGTATCGTGTAATGCCGTTTTTCACAAGAAATTTCCGGTAATTGTTCGGAATCATAACTCTACCCATATGCATATATAGACGTGGAGTGACGGACAATAAATAACACGTAATACCTACTTATTTTTGATGCAAAAAAAAAAACATAATAGTCCTCCATGTGGCTTGGTCACGCTGCCCGTGATACGATAGCATGTCCAGAGGCTGGTTATGGCACTCTCGTGTAGTGCCAAGGGCGACAGCTACGGTACATTAAGGTCGTACCCTCACCAAATGACCTCGAGCATTTGCTCCTTCTTCACCGCGCCCCACCTCTACAATACTTCGCAAAATATCACTAGCGCCGTCTGGCGGACGAAGTACTTCCAAATACAAGTTAAATTCATAGACCACAGAAGTAACAGACATGGCACTTTTATTTTTGTTTATTGGTGCGCCCAAATACTTTTGGTTATTATAGACTGAAACAAATGTTGACGATACTTCATAATAAAAATTTTGCGTATTTTATTTTTTAACCGACTTCCCAAAAGTGTGGTTCTCAATTCGATTTATGTGTGCTCGCTGATAACTTTATCGTTAATGAACTGATTTTGACCATTCTTTTTTTATATGAAAGAGTATGCTGCCTATGTAATCTCATTGTTACCACGTCAGTGTCGATAATGGAAATTCTAAGAAATTTAGGCCAATTATCGAAAATTGTAGGCACGCTTCAGGTGAAAACTTGATACTCGTATTTATATCGGATGATACTATAAAACCGTGAAGATTTGGGCCTGACCTGATGATGGAGATGACAGAGAATCAAGGGAATCCACATCGAAAGCAACTGTAATGTGTTTGGGCTTACTTAATTTGTATTGATTAGAGCTTTACAACTAAATATGTTATGACTGTAACTTCAGGGTTGGAAGTTAGTTTTGTAGATTGAAAGTTAGCTAAGTCAGATGGTCAAAGGGATAGAAAAATAATATATTATAGGTTAATTTGTCATTATTTATTATTTTAAGGGAAAACGTAATCAGGGTCAAATAAATTTCTGCAGACAGGAAACCTACATAAAAAAAAGATTTGATGTTTTTTTTGGGCTCAGGCAAGACTGATATTATATTATTATTCTCGTTTAATAAAACAAATACGTAAATTGTAAAAACCAAAACTATCGTATAAAAAAAAACCGGCCAAATGCGAGTCGGACTCGCACACCGAGGGTTCCGCCGTACAAACGTAGCGGTTTACAATTTATGACGTACTGGCTTTCCGCCAGCGGCTTCGCCCGCGTGGAGTTCGGTTATATCGCGCTGTTTAAATTCCCCTCGGGAACATCAAATTTTTCCGGGATAAAAGGTAGCCTATGTTCTTTCTCAGGGTCTAAAGATTGTCTGTGCCAAACTTCATCAAAATCGGCTGTGAGATTTAGGCGGGAAAGCGTAACAGACAGACAGAGTTACTTTCGCATTTAAAATACTAGCATTGATTTAGAATTTTTCACAGTTTAGAGGCAATTAGATTTAAGAAGTGTTTGATATGAATTTCAACTTTAATATCTCTACGCATTCATGTGGAAAAGGGTAGGTAGTAAGTTTATAATTATTAAAAAAATATTTTATATCATGTAAGCAAAAATAATATTTTAATATTTTATGTAACTTCAAATTTATCATTTCACAATTTTTCCTTTATCTGTCTGTACTATAATATAACGTTGTTTCGTGCCGAATTTCAAGATTCTGAGTTCACGGGAAGTACCTTGTAGGTTTTGATTCCCTAGCGTGTGACGGAAATTCGTCTAAGGTGTCAGTATAAACTGCTGTATCTTTTGATCGCTTTAACTTAGAAGTTTGATTTTTTCACTGCTTAAAGGGACAATAGACCTAGGTATTTTGTATAAATTTCAATTTGATACCTTTATTAGTTCGTGAGAAATAAGGTAGTAAGTTTCATTTTATTAAAATATTTTTATTATATTATATAACTAAAAAAATGTGATTTTCGCAATTTTTCCTATATTTGCATTATATGACAATCCTTCGTGCCAATTCTCAAGATTCTAAATTTACGGAAAGTATCCTGTAGGTTTTGATTCCTTTGCGAGTGTCGAAAATTTGTTGAAAATATCGACATATCGGCTGTATCTTTTGATTGGCTTGGCTTAGAAGTTTGATATTTTCACAGCTTAAAGGGACAATTGACCTAGGTATTTGGTATAAATTTCAATTTGATAACTTTATTCATTCGTGAGAAATAAGGTAGTAAGTTCCATTTTATTAAAATATGTTTATTATATTATGTAACTAAAAAATGTGATTTTCGCAATTTTTCCTATATTTGCATTATATGACAATCTTTCATGCCAAATTTCAAGATTCTGAGTTTACGGGAAGTATCCTGTAGGTATTGATTCCTTTGCGAGTGTCGAAAATTTGTTGAAAATATCGACATATCGGCTGTATCTTTTGATTGGCTTGGCTTAGAAGTTTGATATTTTCACAGCTTAAAGGGACAATAGACCTGGGTATTTGGTATAAATTTCAATTTGATAACTTTATTCGTTCGTGAGAAATAAGGTAGTAAGTTCCATTTTATTAAAATATGTTTATTATATTATATAACTAAAAAAATGTGATTTTCGCAATTTTTCCTATATTTGCATTATATGACAATCCTTCGTGCCAATTCTCAAGATTCTAAATTTACGGGAAGTATCCTGTAGGTTTTGATTCCTTTGCGAGTGTCGAAAATTTGTTGAAAATATCGACATATCGGCTGTATCTTTTGATTCGCTTGGCTTAGAAGTTTGATATTTTCACAGCTTAAAGGAACAATCGACCTAGGTATTTGGTATAAATTTCAATTTGATAACTTTATTCGTTCGTGAGAAATAAGGTAGTAAGTTCCATTTTATTAAAATATGTTTATTATATTATGTAACTAAAAAAATGGGATTTTCGCAATTTTTCCTATATTTGCATTATATGACAATCCTTCATGCCAAATTTCAAGATTCTGAGTTTACGGGAAGTATCCTGTAGGTTTTGATTCCTTTGCGAGTGTCGAAAATTTGTTGAAAATATCGACATATCGGCTGTATCTTTTGATTGGCTTGGCTTAGAAGTTTGATATTTTCACAGCTTAAAGGGACAATAGACCTAGGTATTTGGTATAAATTTCAATTTGATAACTTTATTCGTTCGTGAGAAATAAGGTAGTAAGTTCCATTTTATTAAAATATGTTTATTATATTTTATAACTAAAAAAATGTGATTTTCGCAATTTTTCCTATATTTGCATTATATGACTATCCTTCATGCCAAATTTCAAGATTCTGAGTTTACGGGAAGTATCCTGTAGGTTTTGATTCCTTTGCAAGTGTCGAAAATTTGTTGAAAATATCGACATATCGGCTGTATCTTTTGATTGGCTTGGCTTAGAAGTTTGATATTTTCACAGCTTAAAGGGACAATAGACCCGAGTATTTCATGTGAATTTCAGCTTGATACGTCCACGCGTTCTTGAGATAAAGGGTCTTGACAGACAGACAGACAGACAGGACAGACACAACAAAGTGATCCTATAAGGGTTCCGTTTTTTCCTTTTGAGGTACGGAACCCTAAAAACAAATACATATACTATAATATTATTTACACAAAGCTTCCTTTTGCAGAAAAATAATAAACATCTGACTAATACAATATCCGGTCAGACTGGACGCTGACGGCAGCATATTTGGAAAAGGCGTGCAAGCAAACGACGTATTTCGTTTGCTTTAATTCCTATAAGATCACAATGAAAGTATGAGCATTTCTAGAAATAACGCAATGAAATAACACAAATTAAATTCAGTCTCTTGATTTTAATTGATTTTTGCATAAGCATGACGAGTAGGTAGTGTTTGTACTATGTTAAAGTACAGTGTTGTAAATTGTTGAGGAATTCCCTCGACTGTCTATGGGCTTCATCATCAGATCTATTGCAGACCTTCATTTAAACCTATATGTGTGTAAAGTTTTCATCAATATAAATGAATTAAGTCCAAACACAAGGTAACTATTGTAAACCTTTGAGGAGTTCCCTTAACTGGCCTTTGTCTTCATCATCAGAGCTTTAATGACAATCACAACTCATTTAAGTGTAAAGTTCTTATCAATATAAATTTATTAAGCACAAACACGAGGCAGCTGATGTGAATCGTTAAGGAGATCCCTCGGCTGTCTCCCGGCTCCATCATTAAGTCCAAACTTTACTAAATTGTAGTGCGTTAAAACACTTAATGAAAAAACATAGAAATGCCATATGCGCCCCATGATTTTTTAAATTTCTCCTAGGTTTCCTTAGTCTGCCATCATCAGACCCTAATTTCCTTAACATGAGACTACCTTGAAGATATAATCTTTCTAATTAAAAAAAAATATGTGGCACTCGGGAACTGCCGCGGTAAAGCTATTGCATAGCATTTTTTATCAACTTATGCAATAGGGTATTTGACTAAAAAAACCTAATTAGTCCGTCAGTCAGATTTCCAAAAATACTCATCATCATCATCATCATCATTTCAGCCGAAAGACGTCCACTGCTGGATATAGGCCTCCCCCAAGGTTCTCCACGACGACCGGTCCTGCGCTTCCCGCATCCAGCGGGTTCCCGCGACCTTCACCAGGTCGTCGGTCCACCTTGTCGGGGGCCTACCCAAAAAATACTAGACACCTATTTTTTTCTTTTTTCATATAAACAAAAATGAATACGACACAGTGCTTTGAAAACTCGTGTGACGTCACTGCACGCTACACTTTTTAGCGGCCAGTGACGTCACCAGCCATCACTCCTGATCTTTGATGCCCATTATATTTGTCAATTTTTATAGATTTGATAAAACAAAATATAGGAAATGTAAAACGTACATAATTAACCTATCCAATATTTTAATGTAATCTGAATGACGGACTAATTAGTTTTTTTTTAGTCAAATACCCTATTATTTATATTATAGTAAAGTTATCCGCAAACAAACATAAAAAAACATATAACCTCCTCCCTTTTGAAATCGGTTAAAAAAACGAACACCAAAATGAACATCAATAACCGAGACACTTTATGATAGTATTATACTCTATGCGACATGCGGTGGGTGAGCGAGCAAGCAGATGCTTTCTCGCTCACGCGCCGACCGCTTTGCTAGCGGACCGCGCGATGACGAACGACACGGGTTCCCCCTTCGAGAGCTTGTGGCATACTGAATCTCAATAGCTCGGGCAAGAGAAATGATGGGGAATACGCTCAGATTGTTGAATAAAATTTTTGTTTTGGTCGTTTTAAAAAAATATTTCTACAATAATGTTCGTCATGAAATTGCCTATCCATTAGTGTAAGAACGAAATCTAAATAATGCTTACTTTTCGAGGAGATGCACGTTTTTGATAATTATTTCTCTTGTCAGAGGTTTCGTTGTGAAGGAATTATATAAACATTATGCTAAGTAAAAAAAAAAAAATCTACAATTTTGGAGCCAAGATTATGGAGAAAATTTACGTATTTTTAATAAGTTGATATTTCTTTAGGATAAAGAGTAGATAGCTCCGAAAAACTACATAAAAATGGCTTGCGGTGTGTTTTTCCTCTGGAGCCGCCTTAAGAGCTCTACACAGCGTGGCGGCGGCATACGTCGGAAACATTTTGCCGGCGGCATGTCGGCGGCTCGACATCAGAAACTTATTTGGCAGTTAAAATACTCTGTGTGTTAAAATATTCTGTGTGAGAAGAGGCGTTTGGTCTGCGGTGAGACAATAATAGACTGATATTATTTTCATTATTATTTATTGGCATGATAGCGGAAAAAATTACAGCTCTGGACAGACGGAAGGACAGACAGACGTATAATAATAAATAACAATTAAAAATAATAATAAATACGGTCACGTTTCCACCTTCACAGGTTTTGTGCCATCTCCAATAAGCTAGTGTAAACACCAGATATGCAACACGCAACGCCAAGCACCATGATAAAGATATCGACGAACACCTTGTAGGAGCAGACGCCGTACTCGTTGGGGTAGTAGACGCTGAGGTCGATGAGGGCGGGGAACAGGATGCCCACCATGGACAGGCACAACGAACCGACCAACCCGATGAAGGGGCCCAGCGTGGGCGCCACCAGCGCAAAGATAACTGCAATATACAGCGCGTATTATTACTTCATATATGTTTTTATAATAATGTTTAATTACATGTGATTTGATCCATATTAAATATTTACTCGAGGGCCAGACGATTTAACCCATAGACTTTCTAGTTCGCAGAAAAGTACTTTTTACTGGGACCGCAAAATAAAATACACTGGGCCGCAAAAAATCCTGGTCGCTTATGGAAAGTGTGATAGTTCCTTAGAAACACTAATCCGTGAAACGATATTCGTAAACTCAATAATATTTTTAAATACTAAAAAAAAAAAAAGAAAACCTTCTGACTTTTGACAACAAAAATAAACAATACACTATAAAGTTAATCCGCAAAAAGTAAATATAAAACAAAGTAATGTTTCCATCGAGTTTCTTATCCTCTTTCACCATGGTGACTCGTAGTTTTATGACCGAGCGACTAGTGTTGTGATTAATTTCTAACAGAGATAGTAGGCCTGTAGTTGAGCCAAATTCGATAAAGAATAGAGATAAACAAACCGTTGCTAGGCAACGAGTAGTTTACGTCTAAAGGACAGATGTTAACAACCTTTTCTACATAGATGATTTTCATAAAAGTAATAATTGTACTTCCAACTAATCTAAACAGTTTATTTATGTTTAATATTTATGATTTGCATAGAACGCTTAACCGATTTTGAATGAAATATGATACACATGCAAGCTAATTTCCTAATAGGTTACATTTTTTGATACATACATATTATAATTAGTCCATATTTAAAAGTATTACAATGTGTTATGTAGTTGATTTGAAAGTAATTAAAATACGCAAAATTGTATTGACAAATGCCTTAACTTTATTCAATGGTTGAATTCCACAAAATGTGTTTAATACCTGGATTTCATCCATCTTTCTTTTTCTGTAGGGCTGTCACGTAAAATTAATTTCGACTTTTTAATAGTTTTTCGAAATACCAAGTTATTATGCATGTTATTTTAGTGATTCTATTGAAATATGCTGCAATAGGAATTGTTAATAAATAGCTAGCATGTAAAAGTCGATAATCATGTAAATAACAAGAGATTTGTAAAACGTGAGTTGTGATAACCCTAAATTGGTTTGTTTACGTCTATTCTTTATGGAGCTAGGCGATGGTATAGTATGAGTTTTCATTACGAGACTCGATCGTCGATATCGACCGCGTTTGGCGCTCTCATTGGTTGAGACTATTTGAGAGTTCTTACTACCTTGAAGCGGGCCAATCGATGAGTCAAACGCGCTCGATATCGACGATCGAGTTTCATAATGAAAACTCATACTAGACCTACTGAATTGAAACAAAAATATCTAGCCTTGTGACTCTGTATTTTACTTCAATAACTATCTCTACAAACCATAAGAAAATTCTTCTTCGTACCGACACTATGTTGTGCTGCACTAGCTTTCGGGAAGATATTTTACGTGATACCAGCTACCTGTGCTTCTTCAGCTGTGTTTGGGCGAAGAATAAAGGAAATGCGTTCTATTTGTACGCAGATATGTTTACAGTTTCTTTTTCAGACCAATACATACACGAATGTTGTGCTTAGAAAAGTTTTTGCTCGTTACTGATTGCCTAGCCTTTTATTGAGAGCACTCCGACATGCTCCAAGGGAGTTTTGGCGGGAAAGCTAATGAAAGAGTGCGATGCTCATTTTTCATTGGACTTTTGAATTATTTGTAGAGTCGTTTACTAAATAAAAGCGCGTGATTTATGTAGCAAAATGTGTATTCAGTAAATAATTCATAAAGGACATTGAAATGTTGCAGCATAGTGGCCACATCATGACTTTGCCTCAAACCTCCCTCGTAGACGGTACACGCGGTCGTCATTCGACTGTCATTGGCGATATCTGCCATTATTGTGAAATAAAATTTTCAAAGAATTTCTATAATTTTTTACACGTGTCATTGGCAAAATTGTAGTATCTATTCCACAGGTGCCATTGATCAAGAATTGAACTTAACATGCTCGAAGGTTCAAATAAAATAAAATAATTACTCACACGGCATGGATGCACACACCACTCGTATCACTAGGTCAGCTGTATGCTTCTTTTCGGCGGAGAACTTTTTTTCTAGGTACGACCAACTAATTTGCCAGGCCACAAAGTTTTGTAGCGGATATGTTGTAAAAATAGTTGCAGCGAATGCCAGTTTCGCTGCCTGCGCTTTTCTGTAAAAATACGATTTCGTACGTCTTATTATTCATACTTCGTATTCACGTCTGTTCATTACACAAAACACGTAGCATTCGCCTATAATGTAACAAAACAAAATTAGATTTGGTAATGCTCGAATCTGAACTGTTACATCCAGGCATATACTCCTGGCGAGAGTATGCCTTAAACACAACCACTCACTAGGGAATTTATTTGTTTATTTGGGGACTTTGGAAGACTTACACCTAAATGAAACTATGACAAATATCAGTCTGAAAGGCCAATTAAAAATCTTCGAGCTTAAGTAGTATAAAAGCACTATGGAACATACATTTGGCATTTGACATTGCCAAATATTGCCAAAAAGAATACTCTGCGTGCGAAATGTAGAATTCGTGTGACGTCAGTATGACGGGTTGTTTTATTTGTGACGTTTGTAGGTACCGCTACAGCACCCCCTCCGGAAACCGGAGGTCAATAGAGGGCTAAGTATTCTTTCTTGCAATGCTTGCCAGGCGAGCTGAGGTTCCAGTGAGACGGAACCGGTTGTCATAAAGTTCATGGTGAGTTGGAACTATCAGAGATTCCCCAGTGAGTCGGGGTAGTGGCGCTGTGTTACTCGGCTGCTGCGTTGGCCAGGAGAGAGGCTGATGAGGCTGAGGATGATGACCAGGTATGTGCGGTCGCTTGTGGTCAGGATACCCGTTGACACCGTGGGTGCTGACTGGCTGAATGACTCGCCGCTAAAGCTTGCGGGAGGAATGATGATGACGTCACGCTGAAGTTGCAGCACAATGGCTGTGCTGATGTTCATGCTCGGGGTCACCAGTGTGGAGGGATGAGGGACAGGGTACGATCTCCGACCAGATAGGTGCTACGTCCGGCAGGAACTTGCCCCACAGTTGAAGTTGGGAAGTTGTATGTATGCTAATTACACGGTAAACTTCTGCTTGCGTAATGTAGTGTGTAGTGTGTTGTGTTGTGTGTGTAACTACTGAACC
Source organism: Sesamia nonagrioides (assembly GCA_017933935.1). Classification (NCBI taxonomy): domain Eukaryota; kingdom Metazoa; phylum Arthropoda; class Insecta; order Lepidoptera; family Noctuidae; genus Sesamia; species Sesamia nonagrioides. Next base: position 19,285 of record JADWQK010002128.1, read on the forward strand.
GATTGCTTTGAAATTTTGCAGTCGTAAAGTTAGAAGTCCGGAATAAGTAATAGGGTACTTTTTACCCCGGAAAAATTGGATATTGCCGAGGGAAAACAAATATACCGAATTTCACGCAGCCGTAGCCGCGGGTGGAAAGCTAGTTACCAATAAACGCAAGATGATTGAGAAGAGAATTCGACAGCCTCCGTGGCGTAGCGGTAGCGGACGCGGCCGCTGCGCAAGGTGGCGCGGGTTCGATCCCCGCACAGTGCAAATATTTGTATGCATAAATATGAATATTTGCACTGGTCTGGTCGTTGGTCCCGGTTGCCATACGAACATCTAGTGGCAGTCGTTACGGGTTGTTGGAGCCCTGAAAAGTCCAACAATTGGTCTAACTGCAATGCTTCGATGTCGCCTTCGGGTTGTGGAGGTCAGACGGCAGTCGCTTCACGGAAAATATCGAAGTTTAGCCATATCAGCTGTTGGACTGGTAAAGCGGACCGCAGACTCCAAAGCAGGATGCCAATGCCGCTTTAGCCTGTGCGCACGAGTGGGGTGTCATGAATAAGCTTCGCTTCTCCGCCGAGAAAACTCTGGCGATGGTCGTCACGCGTAAGCTTAAGTATGCCACTCCGGTCGTGCAGATGGGTGGCGTTGACATCTTGATGGTGACCGAGCTCAAGATCCTCGGAGTCATCGTCGACAGCAAGTTGACCTTCAACAAGCATATTTCATATGCTTGTTGCAAGGCAACTAACCTTTACAGGAAGCTGTCGGCAATGGCTCGGGTAGAGTGGAACTTGAGTCCGGAGATCATCAGGACGATATACACCGTGGTGGTCGAACCGACCATCCTGTAAAGCGCGAGCTCCTGGGCGATGGCCGCCGAGAAGATCTCTGTGCAAAGAACCTTTGCTACCGTCCAGAGGTGCTTTGCACAGAAGATTGCTAAGTCACATCGTACGGTCTCGCTCAATGCAGCTCTCACGCTGTCGGGCCTCCTCCCGCTCGATCTTCGAGTGTTGGAGGTCGCCCGGCTGTTTGAGTGCAAACGGGGACGCCCTATTGAAGAGCTGGAATCCCGCGAACTGGAGGAGCGTAGGGCCTTTACGGAGGCCCCTCACCCCGCCATTGAGCCAGATTTTGAATACCAGTGTCTGGAGAATATGCTCCCCGAAACTGTGGCTCAGCTAAAGCTCCCCGCTCATCTGATTTAGACTGACGGTAGTAAATCGGATGAAGGGGTCGGGGCGGCATATTCATACTGGCGGGATGGGTCCGAGATTCGGACCAAGCGAATGAGGTTGGAGCCGATGTGTACTGTCTTTCAGGCGGAGCTGCTTGCGATAGCCAGGGCTACGGACCTGGTTGTCTTGAGAGGCTTCGACTGCGCGGCGGTGCTCAGTGACTCCCGGTGCTCGCTCGACTTGATCCGAAACCCGGAAACGCACCATCCCCTTGCTATCCATATTCGTAAGAATATTAGGGAGCAAGAGGGGAGAGGTAAAATCCTCCGGTTCTTCTGGGTGAAAGCTCATGTCGGGATCCTCGGCAATAAGCGCGCAGACGAGTTGGCAAGGCATGCGGCGGCTCAGTCCAGGGTCGCCCCGGCGTATGACAGGTGTCCAGTTTCATACGTCAAACGACATCTGAGGGAGGGCATAGTAGCGCTCTGGAACAAGAGGTACACCGGCGGGGCCACGGCTGGGGTCACGCCGATGTTCTTCCCCGATGTGGTGCACGCGCGCAAGGTCCTGAAGTGCCTCGACAGGACGACCACTGAAACAATACAACACCTGTTGCTAGAATGCCCGAGGCACGACTGCAACAGATACGACCTGGAAGTAAGTACTGGTAAAAACTTGACAGAAACAACAATCGCCGAAATAATGGCAGATAAGCACTCCAGGACGTATCTGGAGCGGTTTTGTTTTGCCTCAAAGTGGCTAAGTGGCTATAGAAAGAAACAAGCCAAGGGCAGTGCAACCTAGCAATGTCCCGTCGGCAAGATGAGTTGTTCACATATACTAGTAATATAAGATATTGTTTAAATAGATATAAGGACAAATGTATACTAACTGTATAGTAATAATATAACAATAATAATATATGAAATATAATAAAGAAAAGTTGACAAAGTGGGAAAAAAGCAACCCAAAAGATAGCCAAGCCGCAAAAAAGCCCTGAGCGGAAAAAAGTTAACTGGCTTAAAAAAGTAAACAAGGATTCTTGCTACGCAAGAAGTAGGGACACAACGCCCTGTGATGACGGGTACACATTAATAATAATAATAATAATTAACATCTATTGAGGCTCTCGTTAGGCAGTTCGATCAAAGGCCTGATTCAAAAGGCAGTACTCCTCGATACGACCCGCATCGTGAGGAGGTTCCTGTCTCTGGAGCCCTAACCACCGGTAGCTTGGACCCTGCTCCCGCCATCGGTGGAACACTATTTTTTATATTTTTAAATGTTTTTATGTTTTTTATAAATATTTAAAAATGTAAATGAGTATGTATATGTAAAAAATAAACGGAATAATAATAATTAATAACTCATTTTTATTCATAAGACAACAATGGTCCAATGGTTAGTAATTTATCTACTAAGGGTTAGTAACACTTAAAAACTAATCATGCCTGCCGCACAAGCAATACTAACCAGCGCCTAAGCACCGGCGCATCGTACTTGTCGGCCATGGCTTGTAGGATGCTGTTAGCGCTGGTCCTAGTTCTACCTAGCAACGAGGCCGCTTTTTTTCTCATGATGGCATGAAAATCATCCACCCGCGCCAAAGTGAACATGCCGGACGCACTGCAGTACCTAGGTAACCCTAACAACACCCTAAAACCATTATTATATTGCACACGCAGGGCGTCTAGAGCCTTCCGCGTACAGTTAACCCACAGACCGCCCGTGAGAATGATTGCCAAAAAGCTTTGAACAAAGTGATTTTGACCCCATTACTACAACGTGCAAATCTGTGAGCCAACATGTTGCATCTAACTGCTAGCGCCCTGCGTTCGCGTTCAATGCCTACTTGATCTTTGAGATCCGCAGTCAAAAAGTGGCCCAGGTACTTAAATTGGGTAACCCTATTTAGCGGTTTCCCATTCAAACAAATTACGGGCTCGTAATGTACCCCTCTCCCGGGGACCTCAAAGATCAAGTACTCACTCTTAGCAACATTATACTGCAAGCCGTGAGTCGCAGCATACCTCTCGCAAACACATAGCATCTCTCTGATTGAGCCAGCCGTTGGGCCCAGCAGCACCATGTCATCAGCATAACTAATATTGTTGACACTAGTGCCATCTATTTTGCACCCGACTGGTTTGCTACTAAGCTCAACGATCAACTCATTCACGTACAGGTTGAAGAGCCTAGGTGAGGTTAAACCCCCTGCCTAACTCCACACTCCAACCCGTACGGTTCAAAGAGAGTACCACCCCAAGGAACCTGATTGCACTGGTTCGAGTACCAGTATTGAAACAGACCCGTCAACTCCTGAGGTACGCCCGCTTCCTCGACCTTCGCCCAAAGAACATCATACGAGACCAGGTCGAAGGCCTTCGAGAGGTCAAGGAAGCAAGCATACACCTTAGTATTACAATCCTTATAGTATTGGACGGTCTGCTTTAGACACAAAATAGCGCCCTCTGTGGAAAGTGCAGGCCGAAACCCGAACTGAGCGTCATTTAACAAAAAAAAACAAAAAAAATAAACGCAAGAGGACGCCGCGTCGCTGCAAGTCCGGACTGGCGAGCGCGGCTGTACGTTGACCATATATTTTTGGGACAACCAGGTAAGATAACAAGCTCATAACTTTGTGATTTACATACTATATTTTTGAAATTTTGTACATAGATTATTTACTTAAAAATACTGGATACGTGTTTCGGGTTTATCATATACAAGAATTAACATTGGATATACAGTATGTTAAATAACAGAGGGCGTTCCCTTAAACTCGTTAATATAATTATATCATTAATAGATTAAAATAAAAATATCAGCATAGAAAAATAAGCATAAAATATCCCGAATAAAAAGAAATTATAATTGAAAATAAATTTGAAACCTCCTGTTTTAAATCAAAATAGTAGCGCTGGATAGTATCTACCTAACGTTGCATTGCCCAACACACATCAACCAACACACATCAATCAATTAGATCTTAGATCCCCGCCGCATACGCGGCTCGTCATTCATAAATAAATTGCGACGTTGCCGTCTTTCATGTTCGCGTGTACAGTGTGTTTCTTTTACATGTCAATTTAAAATTTTCATTGAATATTTTCATATTGAAAAAAATTTAAAACATTTTGTTTTCGAATGGAAATATTTTTTTTGCATGTATGTATGCTATACTATTTCGGGTTAACGGGAACGCCCTCTGTTAGTTAACATACTGTATATAAATAGTTACTGAAATTCCCTCATGCAGTAGTAGTATATTAACTAAGAAAATCAACTAGTTTGTTTCAGAATTTATTGTAGGTATATTATGTAGAAAAAAGGTTGATGATGATGATGATATTATGTAGATATAATATTAAACATTCCTTAGTATGCACGACGAGATAATTAAATGAGTGAAAACTTACTTGTCTTCCTGCGGCAGGTTTAGCGTAACAGACGCTTGACATTCGTCTCCGTACTTAAGATAGCCGAAGACGCCCAGTATTAAGTACACTAGGCATATTACAATCATCCCTTTGCTGAAGAGTCCGCACCACCCCGTGAAATCCTTGGGATTGTCCATGTTGTGCTCCAGCGCCAGGATCTGTGCAAACGAGTCATAGGTATCAGTTGCGTGACGCACTTAATCGTTCTCGCATTAACTCGCATTCACTTCCATTCACTCGCACTCACTGTCCACTAATCACTCACCACTCCCACTGCTTCCATTGCGTACAGCACGGTACCGACAAATACTGGAATGTCCATCAGTGACTTTAACTTATATTTGGAGTCGTCAATTTCCATGTCATTATGTATCAAGTAGTAGAACACTAGCGCCACTCCGGCCATGTTGCAGACATTGGAGAACGTTGACAAAGGCGCCAGCATCTTCAGATCCTTCACCATGCACATGGCGGCCAGAAAAGGGTACAAACAGGCAATGACAATCCTCAATGGCACATCTTTGCCGCAATATAGAATGAACTGTGGACAGAAAGTATATCACTAGTAAAAGCAAGTCGTTTTGTAATCATAAAGTACAACGGAATCGATTTTCATAAAAAATTGACAGATTCATAGTGGAATGGTGCAAAACATAAGCGGAAATATTCATTTACTTGCGTTTCTCGAGGTGATACCTGTTAAAGCATGCATCCATTCTTATATCAAGCACATTCAAATTTCCCGGTTCCTTCCCATCCATCCACATTCAACTGTTTATTCACTCGACAACATTAAGTTTGTCGCTCAACCTATTTCTGGCTTAACGGCATAGAAATCAAGCCAAAAAACTAACAAAAAAAAAACTATATCTCTCTTCAACAACAGCGAAAAAAGCATTATGGCGCGCGCCGGCCGGCCTATCATAAAATTCTATAAATCGATAATTACCCCTTGAAAACAACAACAAAGTGACCAAGTGAACATCTGTGGAGGCCTCCATCACAACCCGGAGAGTGCAGCGCTGGGAATCCCGTAAGTCCACCCTTATCTCATTAGTCATGAACTTGAATTGAAAGCTTTTGGCTACCGCCAGAACCGCGCTCAGGTATCTAAAAGCTTGAAGGTTGTCAGGCAGTTGTAGATGGGGCTGCTTTGGCGTCAGTGAAGGCAGGTGATCCATAAATGTTATGGCACCGACGGCTTGGGCACGCAAATGAACGAGATTTACGTAAGCTATCAGATATGGATTTTAGAAAAAGCATAATGGAGCCCGTGTGTCGCCTGTATTAAGGGGAAGGCACATGATTTACTTTTTCCAGTTGGTGAAGCTGAGAGGGCAATTGAAAAACTGCAACTTGTTCATGCAGATATGTGATGTGTGGTCCAATGTGTGAACCTTCGTACGGTGGATCTCGGTACATGCTACTCATTTTAGATGATTTTACTTGTAAATGTTTTGCTTTTTCACTTAGATCAAAAGGTTTTTGATCATTTTAAAATATTTTTAACATCTGTGGAGGTTGAGACCGGGTTGAAGGTGAAGTGTACACGCACGGACAACGGAACCGAGTTTGCGAACAAGAACTTTGATGGGTTTCTACGGCAAAAGGGGATTAAATATCAGTTGACTGTTCCTTACACTCCAGAGCAGAACGGCGTAGTGGAGCGAGCTAATCACACGATTTTGGCTGATAGTACGAGCCAAAATCGTGCGATTAGCTGGCTGGCGTAAAAATTAACAATTAACATAATTATCTTTCTCGAGACCCTCATAGTTTACAGTGCTATATGTGTCGTTTAAGTAGTGGAGGCGCAACAGGCAACCCTATCGTGGTCAGTAATGGAGGTTTCAAAAACAAAACAAGATACGTCCATATTAGTCCTCAGCATCATGTAGTCTAGACATGTTAATCCATGCGTTGGAAGAGTATGACCTACACCCTAATTGCGTAACAGACAATTAGTATTAATTTGACTCATTATAAAGGTAGTTGCTAATACATTGCTTCATATGTTTGAGAAATGAGTCTGCTGAACAGAGTAAATAACGCAATGAATGTTGATGAACTGTCAAAATGAAACCCATTGCTAGTGATAGTTTCTCACGCAACTACCCAGCTGGGAGCATACCATTTTCAAAATCAATAAATTTAGTAATGTTAGTTTGGACTTAGTGGACGATATATTCCCAGTGCGCAAACAATAAACATCCCGATTGAATTTTAAAAGTACTTAGACAGTTTGCACCGATGTTAAAGGTTTCTTCTACAGTGGCTTGTAAGTGTTTGTTGTAATAAATTACAACACCTTTATTTTGGTTTTTGTTTGAAGTGGTCGCTACATTGTTATAGTTGTCGAGGGAGGGAATGTACTTTGCAAATGGAAGCCAGTTGCTTTCCCGTTTACAGAGTTCGAGGCATCTAGTAAGAGCACCTTATATTATGTTTTATTACCAGGCAAGTTCAATGTTATTGGTTCTGGATCGGTATCAACCTTTTGTATAACATTCGTCACCCTCGAGGTGCCAACAATCAAACTACGCTGAAAGAAACCGTCACTTACTTGTCTTAGATTTTCGCCGACAAAAACCAAAAAGATCGAGCACACTCCGAATTGCCAAATCATGAGAAACGTGTCCACAGCATTGGCGAACAGACCGGCGGACCAGCGCATAAAGGGGGGGCCCTCCTGTAGCGCCATCCTCATGGCATCGGGGTACGACAAGTAGCCGACCTTCTTCTTCTTGCATAGCTTGTACTGCGCGATGACCTGTATTTCAAAACAGAATAGTATTGTTAAACTCTGGAAGCATTTGCAAAGAAAAAGGACATACAGAAATATTCAGAGCTCCCACCCGACAGACAGCACACGACGCGAAATCTTATCATCGTCCTTGTGATATAAATATTTTGTTCATGAAATTGTAACCATAATAGTGCGTCTCTGAGCGATTAAGGTGGTCAGTTTCAGACCTCACTGGATAAATTAAAAACACAAATCTTAACAAGGCCAATTCTTTTTTCAAATTTCAGGTACTTTGAAAAATCTTTTCGCTTCAGATGACATCTGACAAAGATCGTTTGGCGCGTGATAAAAATGATCTGTAGTTAGTCGCACCCTCGTCGGTGGTGGGGACAACTCGGGACGGGTGTCTTGCATAAGTTACGGTTTTACTCTGTGCCTAATTTAATCGAAATCTGTTTAGCCGTTAGGCATCCTGATTCACGTTTTGATCATGTTTCAAGGGTTATATTTGCGCTAGTAGAATTACAAAGTATTGTACAATTATGACATTCAGTTCACTCCGTTCACTACAGTTCTGCATCGCTCTTAACAATTGTCAAGTAAATGACAAATAGTGTTGGTGCCATCACACAACCTTGCTTTACACTATTTGTAATTTTGATGTCCTTAGATATGTAACTATACTGCGATTTTTAATAGGGTATTTGACTAAAAAAAACTAATTAGTCCGTCAGACAGATTTCCAAAAAATACTAGACACGTATTTTTACTTTTTTCATATAAACAAAAAATGAAGACGACACAGCGCGTTGAAAACTCGTGTGACGTCACTGCACGCTACACTTTTTAGTGACCAGTGACGTTACTGTTGGGTTATGATGGAAAAAGTAATTACCCAGGAGATGTTTTAATGAATTTATTTATTAGACGACACCATCGTTCACATGACAACCAGAAGTAAGTTACACACACAGACAATATAGAGAATTATAAAAATATCTAATTACAATCCTCTTTGGTTTGATATTGGCGAAGTTTACATCTCCAACACTAGGCCTTAAACTAAGACAATATCAGTTACCTAAGCTTCTAAGTTCTAGGCCTTAATCCAAAGAACACACTATATTGAAAATTAAACAATCATGAAACCTAAGTTACATGTAGGCTCCACTTCCACAAGTCTAATTAAAACAACTCTGTTATACATAGTGCCTCTGACATAAATATTATATAAACAGTACAATAAAAATAGTTTACAGCAGATAAATAAAACACGTAACAAAGAACCTATACTGTTATGTACACATAATCAAAGCGCAACCTATATCCTAGCTTATGTTTAGCATCTTGGATATACACTTCATATGTTTATCTTTACATAACGACTTCGTTAGTACATCTGCCACCATTTCTTCAGTACTTACATAACTAACACTTACAACATTTTTGTTAATTAAATCTTTTACAAAATGATGTCTTATATCTATGTGTTTTGTTCTAGAATGGGATAGAGTGTTACAACAAATCTTTTGAGCTGACTGATTGTCATTGAATAAACTTATGCTACATTCAACACCATCAACTCCCGAATAAACGTTTGTAAAAACAAACCCTCCTTGCAAGAGTCAGAGATTGCCATGTACTCAGCCTCTGCACTAGACAAGGCTACCGTTCGCTGTTTACGACATCAAGATGTTCTATCACCATATCATACTGAGCAGCTAAGGCCAATAAAATCCTAATAGTTGAGTATCTAACAACCGGTGAAAATGTCTCATAGTAGTCTACCCCATACCTTTGCGTAAACCCTTTTGCTACGAGGCGAGCTTTATAACGTAATAATTCATTATTTAAACCCCTCTTTTTAGTAAAGATCCATTTACACTTTACAGCTTTATGCCCTTTAGGAAGATCTACTAATGACCAACACTTATTTTGTATAAACGAATCATACTCATCTATCATTGCCTTACGCCAGTGTGCAGCTTCACCACTACTCAATGCCTGCTCTGCCGTGACTGGAAAGTCATCGTCCCCCGTAGTCCCCACGAGCCCCGCAAACTCGACGGATTGATCAGCATCTTCAAATGTCATTGCTGACTCATCAGAATCAATGCTGGAGGAACCTGGAATATATGTAGGATCGGATGAGTGGTCTGTGACCTGAAAATCATCGGTTTCATTCAGACTAAATACAGTTTGCCTGCGAAGATTTCTGTCACCCGACATTTCATCACTCAACGGGACAGATGTGTCCAGCGACTGCTCTCCTGACTCACCAGGAGTCACTGAAGTATTCAACGGTATAGTACTACTTTCCATTGGTATTATACCAATACTGTCAGATGCCACTTTATCACCATTTGACACATTTTTGTTTATGAAACTATTCTCGAGAAATACGACGTGCCTAGCCTTTATGCAAGTCTTAGGACAAGAAGAATCTACTAATCTGTAACCCTTACTAGTATCACAGTATCCTACAAATACATACTTCTTACTTCTCGGATCTAGTTTCCTACACTTATCAGACACAGCGTATGCCAGACAACCAAAGACACGTAAGTGTGCTACGTTTGTCTTCTTTGAAGCCCACGCTTCCTCTGGAGTTAGTCCCATGACGGCTTTGGTGGGTGAGCGATTCTTGAGGTACACGGCTGTGTTTGCCGCCTCAGCCCAAAAATGTTTTTCAAGCCCTGAGTCCTGCAGCATGCACCTAACCTTATCCATGATACATCTGTGGCCTCGCTCAGCAACTCCGTTCTGTGAACTGCATTTGGGTATTGTAGTTTCATGTTTTACCCCACAGTTTTCTAGATACTCTTGAAAAACATGATTGACATATTCACCCCCATTGTCACTCCTAAGGACCTTTAGTTTCTTTCCCGTCTGATTCTCGGCTAAAGCCTTAAATAATTTAAATTTTTCAAAAACCTGAACTTTCCTTTTTAGAAAATAAATAAATGTTTTTCTAGAAAAATCATCTATAAAAGTTACAAAATAACGCATCCCACCTAGCGATGGTACCTGCATAGTTCCACATACATCCGTATGTACAAGCCCTAATAGCTCCTTTGACCTACTATAACTTTTCTTAGAGAACGGCAGCTTAGGTTGTTTGCCCTCAATACATGGAACACAAGGATTAAAAGTAGAAACATCATAATCCATACCTGTGACTAATCCATTCTTCATTAGGTTCATACTTCTGGAGTTGAGATGTGCCAGTCTCCGATGCCAAATCTCCTGACTTACTTTATGTCCGATGCCCCATGCCGCCTCAAGACCACCTTGTAAGCCAGCATCCGGTTCCCCATCCACACAGAAAGAAGTCATGGCCCTCTCTGACTGTCGCTTGCCTGCTTTGTAACAATCCAATTCGTATAGGCCGTTGTTACATGTAGCAGTAGCTACAACCCTACCTCCATCCAAAATCCTACATTCTGTAGAAGTAAATATTACCCTATATCCCTTTCTAGACAATTCACTTACAGATAGCAAATTGGTAGATAATGCAGGAACATAATACACATTACTTATTGTTTTGTAACCTAATTTCTTTAAATTTACACAAACTCTGCCTTTTCCTTCCATAAATATGCTCTCTCCGTTAGCCACATTCACCTCTGTAGACCTGGATCGCTCAAAGTCCATCATCTGATCCTTGCTGTTACACATATGGTTTGTACAACCGGAATCAACATACCAAATTTGACGTTTTGGATACACTGACAATGCTGTCAAAAGAGTACTGCTATCCTTCTTCGGCTTATCTTTTCCAACAGAATATGAACCCTTCATGGGACAATCCTTTTTCATATGGCCTGCCTTCTTGCATCTGAAGCACTTGTACACTTTCTTTGTAGCCAATGCGCTCACATCTGGTACCTCTTTGTCATCCCTACGCAACTGTTCCAGCATCAGTTTAGACTTCACGACTTCACTGGTCAACTTACTGTCAGAATTTTCTAGAGCCATTATTAGTGGGTCAAAATCGCTTGTTAGCCCACTTAATAAAATGACAGCAACAAACTCATCATCTAAAGGTGAACCAATATCAGCCAATTGTTGTGCTAACTCTGTGACTCTCGTTATGTACGCTTGCATGCCTTCCATCTCCTTCAATTTCACCCCAAAAAGCGATCTCAGCAACCCTAGTCTTCTGCATAGGCCCCTATCTTCATAAGCTTTTTGCAAACATGTCCAAGCTTCATAAGCAGTTTTAGCGCATGCTGCAAAGCAGACGGTCCAACAGACAGACAAATTTTCGCGAGTGCCTTTTGTTTCTTACGTTCATCTTTGCAATCTTCCGATTCAATGGTTTCGTACAGGTCTTCGTGTATTAGGATCATCTTCATAATAAATTTCCAATTATTATAATCCTCCATCCCTTTTAATTTGTCTATTGGAATGCCCACTGAAGATCCTGAAACCCCTGAAGCCATTTTTGTTGAAAAACGTAACTGACGTGAAATTTTGAAATAATACTTATTTCCACCAAAACACGCGAAAATAATAATTTCGACGCGAGACTAACGTCCTGGGCCCATAACCTGTTGGGTTATGATGGAAAAAGTAATTACCCAGGAGATGTTTTAATGAATTTATTTATTAGACGACACCATCGTTCACATGACAACCAGAAGTAAGTTACACACACAGACAATATAGAGAATTATAAAAATATCTAATTACAATCCTCTTTGGTTTGATATTGGCGAAGTTTACATCTCCAACAGTTACCAGCCACCACTCCTGATCTTTGATGCCTTTTATATTTGTAAATTTTTATTGATTTGATAAAACAAAATATACGTATCCAAAATGTTTCTATAATCTGAATGACGGACTAAATAGAATCAATTTTTTTTTATCCAGGATACGTCCCTATTCGAGTCAGAAAAATGACATTTCCAGGCTTTTTGTCCTAAATAAATAGTGATGTGGTATCGAATCGAGATTTTACAATGAAAAGTTAGTCCAAATTGCATTTTTTTTTATTTAAGTTCAAATTGCGTATAAGTATGTATATAAATAAAAACACAGGGTGGACTAAACGTCCGTTTATGTTGAAATAATGATAAAAAAAATAATTACAGTAGGTAGATTGAAATTGTTTCTTATTTATTTATTTAAATAGAACGACAGAAGCCAATAGGATATTTGAGTAAAAAAACTAATTAGTCCGTCAGTCAGATTTCCAAAAAATACTAGAACACAAACTACACTAAAGATAAATAAAGAGAAGAGAAACGCATACCAACAATAGAATAAAATCATTAAACAGACGCTATAAACATACACTTATTTAATTCAGTCATGCATTCTCTCACAAAACTTCATACACTCTGACAGTATCTAAAATATTGAGATCAGTGTTTGAGTTCAGGAGAGCGTTAATAGCTGCTAATGTCCGAGGAATGGGCGACTTGGAGTCAGCAATAGTTCGGCTGGTCGGAACAGCCAGTAGCCAATGTTTTCTACCACGACAATAATTGCCTAGGACAAACACATTGCAGATGTCATTGTGCAAATCAGGAACATCAGTACCTAATTCCTCTAAGTATTTTAAAGACTACAATCATCTGATCGCGCGAACGTTCTTCAAGGGAGTTCAAATTTAAGCATCCCAGCAAAAAATTGGATATCGATAGAATACAAAAAGGGAATTTATTTCTTAAAAATCGTATCATCCATATGCAATCCTTCATTATTCTGGCACTAGCTGCGCGCCACGTTTTCACCCGCGTTGTGTAGGTATCGATATGTTATTTTTTTATATTCTCCGCTCTTATTGGTCGCAGCGTGATGTTATATAGCCTAAAGCCTTTCCAGATTAAGGCGCTATCCAACGCAAAAATATTTTTTCAAATCGGACCAATAATTCCTGAGATTAGCGCGTTCAAACGAACAAACAAACAAACTCTTCAGCTTTATATATTTTATTCTGGCATTCTGGCTTTACGTCGTTTTAAGTCGTGGTGGCCTAGTGGTTAAAACACCAGCCTCTCAAGTATAAGTGTGCGGGTTCGATTCCAGGTTAGGCAAGTACCAATGTAACTTTTCTAAGTTATATGTACTTTCTAAGTATATCTTGGACACCAATGACTGGAGGTGAAGGAAAACATCTTGAGGAAACCTGGACTTAAAGTCTGAAATCGCTAAACCGCATTGAGCAAGCGTGGTGATTACGCTCAATCCTTCTCTGTATGAGAGGAGACCTGTGCCCAGCAGTGTGACTATAAAAGGTTGATGATGATGATTCTGGCTTTACTGCAATCTAGAGCGGAAATTTTCGATAAAAGCTTAATTTCTTAAAAATCACATCATCCTTATGCAATCCTTCATTATTCTGGCATAACTGCAATCTAGAGCGGAAATTACATATTTACAATAAAACAACCGCTTTGATACCTAATAAAAAAATGTATGACTAAATGTCTAAGCCTATTGATTGCCGAACATCACTATTGTAGCGGGTTACCCTTTTTCGTATCAGTGACAGTTGCACTCGTCATTTTTCTGACTCGAATTAAAAATCAGAGTATATTTAGTTTTTGTGTTGAATCCGCGCTTTAGTGCTGACATAAAGTTGGCGTATGAGATTGGTGAAATTATTTGAGTAATATGTCACAGAGCCTCACGTGGATCTCCCACAAATGCTTTCTCTAGGTCGACAAAGAACATTTAGACAGGCATTTGATCTTCTAAGCTTTCCCTAAGCCTGGAGTCGCCTCACTATGGCTATGGCGTCTAGGACAAAAGACATTTTATTTTCAAGCAGATATTTTTCAATTTTCTTAGGCGGCTGTTGACAATGTGTGCAAGAATTTTACCAGGGAGAAGTGATATGTCACGCTGCTAGAACTTATTCGATTTCCACACCCTTTCGATAAGATTGTAAAGTCTGAATGAATGAATGAGAATGTTTTTCCCATTATATTCGAAAATTTCCGCTTAAAGTTGGTCTTTACCAGGTGTTGTATTTGAGTGGCTTTAGTAATTACACAAACTTCGAAAGTAGAAATTTTGAAAAGCGGTAGTTCATTCTAAATTCTTTCTATTGTAAATACACTACATTGATCAGCGCTGAATGCATCAGATTTCAATACATCAGTAAAATGCTCCGCCATTCGTATTGTGTCTCTTGTGCACATTGGTGGCATTTTTCTTGCTCGTCGTAGAGATTGGTAGTACATTCACGAAGAAGTGGCACATTTGGTGAGCATCAGCGAAATGCTGTAGGTCGACGGTTATCTCCTTCCACCACTTATCCTTTATTTCACTAACTTTGAAGTTTTAGCTGAAAGAGCACTCTGTGTTCTAAAGAGCAGGTGATCAGTTCATTCCAGATATGGAAAGGACTGATCACCTGCTGCAGGGCAATGCGTGTTGACAAACACGCATTGCCCTTGTATATGTCCGCACCGTTACGAGTGCCTCACATCGGTCTTTCCAACGAAGGTCACGTTTATAGGATATCTTCCAACTTGGATACATCAATGAGGTCTTGTATTTTTCAGCAAGTCGGAAGCCGGTGTAAGTACTACTAAGGATAGAGTAAGATACTAAGGTCATTCAACACATAATGATAATAGCCGTAGCCGTAACGTTTGAATAAAAACTATAGGTACAACAATTAAAGTACTAAGTGATAACCTACCAGTATTTCTATGCAGTATGTGGCGATGAATCCTAGGAAGAAAACGCCGATAGTGCCAAAAACTAAGCCCAAGCGGTACATGGCATTGGGCATGGCGAGCATACCAGCGCCGAAGCACGCCTTCAGCAGATGCGTCATGGTGTCAGAGTACCTGCGACATACGGCCTTTTAGCCACTAGATAGTACGCGACATATTATGCATTTGCAGATTGCAGCTAAAAATAATCTTATTATTTTCTAGCTTAAAATAATAATAGATAAAATATATATGATTAATGACATATTTTTTTAATCAACAATCAATTTATGATAGTCTTACAAGTCAATTATAATCTACTTCCAATTGTATTACAATGAATGTTTATATCTGTATGTGAACTGCGATGACAAGCCTATACAACATAATTTTTTGTTTATGCGGAACCTGAAACACGTGTCCAGTATTTTTAAGTAATTAATTTTTTTAAGTAAAGAATCGTATGTACAAATTTCAAAAAGATATAATGAAAAACCACAAAGTTCATAACTTTGTGGTTTTTCATTATATTTTTTGGCACTGCGCGCTTTCTTAGTATTCTTCATGGATCTATCGATGGTAAAAATGCCGTACAAAAATATTTGACCAATTTGCATTTTTGAATTCTCACAGCACTCAGTTGGACAGCTCACAAGTGACGGCATTCTGCTGAATCTTATTATTTTATGCTCTTATATCGTCCTATGGCCTATCTACTAATCGGCATCAAATATCCGTTGCAATGTACCCAACTGCTGAGAATGCCCTCTCCGACTCAACACTAGTAGACAACAGCGTGAGTTAGCAATTATAAATGCAAACTGCTAGAATCCCCCTTTGATTCCACATATTCAAATAAATCCATTTCTTTTTTATCCCAAGGTCCGAGCGACAGGTATCCCGAGCAGATATGTGTAGCATCGTTGACAAATGCTATCCAATCTCGTTAATCACGAACGGGATCTCGTCATTAACGAGTTGCTTTGGAATATATTCCGAAAAATTACAAGGGATCTATACCAACGCCAGCTTGGTTGTAAAGAATAGAGGTAAACAAACCAATTTAGGGTTATCACAACTCACGTTTTATAAATCTCCTATTATTTACATGATTATTGCCTTTTACATACTAACAACATATTTTTTAACAATTCCTATTGCAGCATATTCCAATACAATCACTAAAATAACATGCATATTAACTTGGTATTTCGAAAAATCATTTAAAAGGCGACATTAATTTTACGTGATAGCTCTACAAAAAAAAGAAACATGGATGAAATCCAGGTCTTAAACACATTTTGTGGAATTCAGCCAATTAATAAAGTTAAGTCATTTGTCAATACAATTTTGCGTATTTTATACCTTCAAATCAAATGCATAACACATGCATTGTAATACTTTCAAGTAGGTATGGACTAAGTATAATATATATGTATCAAAAATTTAACCTATTAGGAAATTAGTTTACATGTGTGTCACATATTTCATTCAAATCGGTTAAGCGTTCTATGCAAATCATAAATATCTAAACTTAAATAAACTGTTTACATTATTAGGAAGCAGGATTACACCTTTTTTGAAAATCAAACCTACGTAGAAAAGGTTGTTAACATCTGTATTTTAGGCGTACACAACTCGTTGCCTAGCAACGGTTTGTTTACCTCTATTCTTTATCCAATTTGGCTTTTATATAGCTAGATAGGGATTGCATTTCCTAACCAATACGCACTGGGCTCGCTTGGTGGCTTATGGCCTATGTCCTCATTGTGGGATTGTTATATGCTGAATACAAAGAATACATATACATATATGTATAGAATTTATGCAGAATTATCTAATTCAAGATTGTAACCCCCAGCACAATTTATACATAAAGAAATATGAGAAATGAATGATGTGCATGCATGTTAGGTGGGTTTTGTTTATTATAGCCTATCCTAAAAAATAACGATGCATTTACCTATACCGATTACTTATTTCAGTTAGTTTTACTTTTTGTTCATAAAAATATTCAACTGTTATTTATAATTGTTCATCTTCATCGTCATCATTTCAGCCGAAAGATGTTCACTGCTGTACATAGGCCTCCCCCAAGGATCTCCACGACGACCGGTCCTGCGCCTCCCGCATCCAGCGGTTTCCTGCGACCTTAACCAGCCCCCTAATCGGCGAATACATTTTTGTCAAATGATTGCTACTAGTTGGGATCGTTTGGACCGCCCATTGGTCCGTTCGGTCCAAACAATGCCAACTAGTCGCAATCATTTGACATAAATGTGTTCGCCGATTAGGGGGCAGGTCTTTTTATAATTACTACTGAAATGAGATAAGGATAGTTACGAAGTGGGTTTGGCCACATGACGGTGCTTGTGCGGGTCGTATTCCTCCTCTTCACCGGGCAGGAGCTGTGACAGAGGTGACAGTAATGCAGATCGAGTAGCAGTGAGGTCCACCTTGGACAGCACCTTCGACGCCACCTTGACGACCGTGGACGATTGGGGGGGCCGAGGAGGCCCCGGCGGCCCAGGCGGCTGGGTCACATTGTAAACGTGCATCATGTTGCAACAGTGCCTCTGCTAACGCCCTATCTATCTACTAAGTATGTAATGGTTACACGTGATCCTATCAATGCGTTTTTTCCACTAATTATTATCTGCAACTTATCCTCGGATATAAAATATAGTTTGTAAAGAGTATAACAATGTAATCTGTCAGCAATGAATATGACAATTCTGTCAGTTTATTCTTAATTATTATAAATTTAGCAAAAAGAAATAACGCCGTAAGTGCTTCAAGTTTAAGGCGGAAGCTATGGCATTAGTAAATATCAGATTGTCATGGCCCACCGGGGTTTTGTTATGAAACAGTTAAATAGGTTTAAAGACACACAGGAATACTTTAATTAACTGGTTCGAATGTGCAAAACAGCAATAAGCTAGCAAAAAATATATATACATACATAGCATACATGAAATAAATAACCACAATCTTGTGTTTTCACATATTAACAAAGGGGGGATGCTTTGATGAGGACCTATTGGTAATCTAATTATTATTCTTCAAGGAAATATTTTATAATGTTAAACTAACAAATTATTCAGTTACCTCAAGATATATCCAAGTTGTTTAGTAGAGTAATAGAGATGTTTCCACATGCTGCACTAGCTTATTGGATGCTTTTCTGTAGTACTTTCGTGTGCGTTCACGCAGCGGAATGTTGTTGAATTTAAAGATTTTAATTATGCAGATATTTAGTGTATGACGTCGTATAATTGTGTAAGGTAAAAAAAAATTGTGCACGCAGCCATTGTGGAAAAATTCACCAAAATCTGATTCCGCTGGGCGAACGTTGTCCTGGCCGAACTTTTTTTAATCCATAGACTTTAGAAGAGAGAGATGTGTCCAAAAATTACTGTGTATTTGTATGTAACTGTAAAATTGTCCTATAACTCTTTAATTACTAAAGCAACATCATTGATACTTGGCAACATGTTG
Source organism: Sesamia nonagrioides (assembly GCA_017933935.1). Lineage (NCBI taxonomy): Eukaryota > Metazoa > Arthropoda > Insecta > Lepidoptera > Noctuidae > Sesamia > Sesamia nonagrioides. The sequence continues at coordinate 37,820 of JADWQK010002128.1, forward strand.
TATACCCTTACAAGGTTTGTATAAACGTGAAAATATAGACCCCAAAGTGCATACTTTAAGAACTAAGACCTAAGAAGCGTATTTTACGTTTACATTTTTATCTTTTAAGCCCTACGATTTTTTCTAAATCTGTTTTTTAAACAAATATACACAAATTCAAAACAACGTCTGTAATCTACAGCTCTCTATGTAAGCGCTTTTTATGAAAACTAGCTAATGGCGAAACGTTCGCGTAGCGGAAACTTGAATTTCTCCGAAGTTTATGCATGCACTAATTTTATTTATACAAAAATACACAATAATTTTTGGACACATCTCTCTCTTCTAAAGTCTATGGATTAAAAAAAGTTCCGCCAGGACAACGTTCGCCCAGCGGAATCAGTTTTTGGTGAATTTCTCCACAATGGCTGCGTGCACGATTTTTTTTACCATACACAATTAAACGACGTCATACACTAAATATCTGCATAATTAAAATCTTTAAATTCAACAACATTCCGCTGCGCGAACGCACACAGTACTTTCAGCTTTGCTAAGCAACGGCACAAGTTATACAACACGTTTGGTGCAGTGTCTGAGCGTCCGACTGCTCAGCCACGTGTTGTGGGTTCGATTCCCGCACGGAGCAAATATATCTGAGTATAGAAATATAAGTATGTGAGTTTAAGTGTTTGTAAACGCATCCACGATACAGGAGTAATTCCTAGTGTAGGGCATACTTTAAAAAAATATATCCATACTAATATTATAAATGCGAAAGTAACTCTGTCTGTCTGTCTGTCTGTCTGTCTGTCTATCTGTCTGTCTGTCTGTCTGTCTGTCTGTCTATCTGTTACGCTTTCTCGCCTAAACCCCTCAACCGATTTTGATGAAATTTGGCACAGACAATCTTTAGACCCTGAGAAAAAACATAGGCTACCTTTTATCCCGGAAAAATTTGATGTTCCCGAGGGAAATCTAAAAAGCGCGATATAACCGAACTCCACGCGGGCGAAGCCGCGGGCGGAAAGCTAGTAATTTATATAAGTAAACTACAAAGGAATTTGGGGTTATTTATTTTATTTTAATTTTAGATTTTAAGGAAACTTAGAGCTAGCATATATACAGGTACATGATAATTAGTGAAAGAAGGGTAATTAAAAGTTTCCACGAACAATATTAGGTTAGCACAAGAGACAGTAACAGGTACAAAACAGGACAGGAAAGTAAAATCAAGAACAAGTAAGCACTCGGAGAGTATTTAGTAAAGACTGAAGATGTATTAGTGATTTACAAAGAAGTACCATCAACGATCGCATCACTGCTTACCATAAGGCGGGATTGCGGTCAAGCGCCAGTTTATAATTAATAAAAAAAAAAGAAGTTATCACACAGTTTATTTTTTTTAGTTTAGGATCGCTGGTGGAGGATAAATCAAGATCATCAATCCTCTGACACAACAAGTTATATGCTCTGCTAGCTCTTATCATATAAGAGTTTTGTCGGTATACGCATCGCACAGAGGGAACATACAGAGGCTGATGATTCCTCAAAGTGAAGGATGGAACACGCAGCCCAATTTTGCTCAACAATTGAGATATATTCTACAAGGCAAAGACAAGTATTTTTAATTTGTCGTAAAGCAGGATTAGCGCTGAGCCAAGTACTTAGATATATTTATAGAGATGTAATCCCCCGAATTGTAATGGCTGCATATTGCTATGTTTTAAACAGTGCTCAATGGAAGATGAACTGAAGCAATCAAGCAAGTCTCATGCTGGTTAAAGCAATAGTTCCGACTACCTTTTGTTTTATTATACAGGATGGCAAAGACATCGCCACGCAACTTTTATTACATATTACAGTGGCGTGACGGAGTCAACCAGTGATTCTAGACCAAGGAAATTGTACCTAAACTGATGTGTGCACTATCGATCAAAATGCGATCCGAGAGAGATAGATTCATCATAGCCCGCTGTCTTTGTTGTGTAGGGTGACTATTATAATAGGGACATTAAAAGGAATGTACTTACGTAAATTTTTTTTTTACTTATATTATCTGAGATTTTGATGTGATTTTGATTTTGATATGAAATGTTCTTATTCTAAAAATTGGTGAATCAATTGATGAATGTACTGACGACAGCAGGTCTAGCTAAACGAAACTGTCAAATAAGCATATATGATTAACCTTTCAGTGTAAAAAAATACCTAGTAAATTGGGTTAATATGCTAATTATATAAAAATCCTTCAAAATCCTCTTCTAAAATGTCAAAATGCGCGTCCATTCAATATGTTGCACAACTGAACATAAATATTGTTCAGCTGTGCATTCCTACAACAAAGCATTGTATAATAATAATTAGTAGTAAAAAATCATTACGGGAATCCTTCGTCTTTTTATATACACAACAAAACGTATTTTTCATAAGAAGTGCATGCGACATGTTCACTGTTGGGCATTGCACCCAACACACGCCAAACGTGCACACTGTTATTCTACATTTACTCGTATCGCGTTCGTGCGCCACATGCAGCCCTGCAGGCGATGTCGCAGGATCTTCATGTTTGTATGAAAGATGGTTACCTAACAAAACAACTACTTAAAAAAATAATTTTTGCTCCTGCTTAGTCACGGGACTGATAATAGTACAGATGCCCTAGTTCAGACTAGAATATAGCGATGCGCCGCCGCGCGGTCTGTGCCGTAGGCATCTGCGCGTTGCCGCCCCAAGCCTAACCGCGCTACCCCGCGCCTAACCGCGCCGCCCCGCGACCGCTCTCCGCCCCGCATATGACGCACCTGGCACCGGGCGTCCGGCACTCCGCCGCTTGCTGCCGTACCGGCCGCTGCGTGCCTCTCCGTTCCGTTGTATCGTTCGTCCCGTATTCCCTACGCAATCGGGTGCCGCGAGCTTCACACGGTTGTTTTCTATTATTGAGTCGATTCATCACGCGTTCTGATATCAGAGTGCAGAGTTGTACAAAGTAAGGTTTCACTAGACAATAAGTATTACGTAATGTGGTCATAATGTTGTTCGTTAAACTCCTGCGTTTTGTTTGAAGGAAGCTAGTGGTCTTCGTGAATACAAAGCCAGCCCGGTTGGTGGGCAAGGTCTTGGGATATTATCGAGCCGCGTGCCTGAAAGAAAGGCACGCGTGCATCGCGCATGCGCCGCGTGGATCTCGACCGCACGCATCCGCGGACGGCGCGGGTGCCCCGCGCGACGGGCGTGGCGCCCGGAACCCGCGCGCCGCGCGCTTCTAGCGTGCCGCCCGCGTCGCGTGTGCAGCGCACGGCCAGCGCGTCGAGCCTGCAGCGCACGCCGCGCTTGCAGCTCGCGCCCAGCCAGCCGCGCCTGTTCGCGCCGGGTCGCACGCGGCCTCGCGCTTTTACGGGCCCCGGATTTTCTTTCGCTGGGTAAAGATTCATCTTGAGTTTAACTACTATCACTATTGGACACTGCTTACTGCGTTGTGATAAAGTTACCTACAACAATAATAATCTGGAGATCATTTATTTTATATTATATTATTTTCCTATAAATCATCATATTCATACTTATTAAAAACGTTTAGAAAAATAAGATTTTTTTTTATCTAATAGCGAAACGGAACCACTACTTGTAGGCTATACAAAAGGACAGGATAAGAATATAAAAGATCAACTACAGAAAAAGTTTTTATAATAAATTAAATAATAGGCTTAATAATAGTATATTAATAATAAAAAAGGCTCATTGGGTATCAAAAAATTCGGCCGGATGAATTGTTTATGGGGATAGATAGGTAAGGCTAGACTGTCCAAAAGGCTGGCAGGATTACCACGTTGAATTGCAATTCAGATTTTGTGAGCTAAACATAGGCCAGTCCTCTAGTCACGTGAACAATCAACCAACCGCTTGGCAATGTCTCGAGATATTTGATGAACACTCACACCCCAAGGTTCTGTGTGTTTCATCCCCAAACGGCAAAAACATAAAGCTCCCAATGAAGGTTTCACTCTTGCAAAAGGAATGGTAATTAATTTTAATTGTTTGTTAGCCGCACAAACAATTAAAATTAATTACCATTCCTTTTTCGGAATGGAAATTCCTCATGGAATCTCGTTTTTGTTGTCGCTGGGGAACATTGCAATTACGCATCCACTCTCGTCGGGGGACGAGAGGGGTATGTGTACCCATTAAAAACCCCAGCGGGACTCCGGTGTCGCCTTAGTGGCATAGGGAACCGGCAGAGCCTGAGCTACCAGTGCACTGCCGGCGATGCCCGCCTAGTACGGCGGGCCCTCATTCGCTCGTCCAGGGGTGGGTCGTGGCTTGGCCACCTTCGTGGTGAGCGGTGCAAGGCGGGCACGGGCACCCCCGTGCCTCACGCTCGCCGTTCATCTCAGGGACGGAGAAGGCAGCCAAACATCCACTTTTTCCTGCCTCTACGCCGCCTGCGGAGCGCCGGAGCGAGGGGATCCTTCTCTCGCTCGCGCTCCGCGGCCACCTTCTGCGACATGACGTCTCCACAGAAGGAGGCCACTGCTGCCTAGGCATCTTCGCTCCCCACCATCGCTCTGACGACGGCGGGCAGCGAGAGGTCCCGTCCTACCGGTACAGGTATATACTATGCGGTGCAGGTACCTGCCGAAGCAGCCGTGGCCGGAAAGTACCTACACCACACGGAAGGAGAGAAAACCGTGACGCTTGTCAAGCCAGTCCCTCAGGACCGGCCCGAGGACGACAAGGGTACGACGTCAAACACGGCGGAGGCGAGGTCTTGAGTCCAATGTTGGACGATGGCGTCCCTCGCCTCTCGCCGGGCGGCCTTCCTCTCTTCTGGGGCCGGACGCACACCTAGCGCCCGCGCACCGCCGTCCACTCGTACACTCTGGCTAGCACCCACGCCTCGAGCTCCTAAGGCGGGGTGCCCGCCTGAGCGCACAAAACAATAAACGTTAAGGAAAATTAAAATGCGTTAATATAAATTAACAAAAAGGCTTTAAATTAAATTTACGTGCTATATCAGCAATATTCACATAATGTCGTCATTTGATTCGAGATGAAATGTTACGAGCCGTGGCCAAGTGAGAATTTCAGAAAATGGTGCTGTTTTAAATAATATTTGTTACTCAGGCCCTACAAGCCAAAGAAAACGTGATATCAAGATTGTGGTTACGTAATCGCAGTACTATAGATGTGGCTGAATGGTACACGGGTAGATATCGTGTTACTACGCAGAATCGATTTCTCAAAATGAGCGCCTTAAGAAAGCCCAAAATCATAACGTTGCATCTAGTACATGGGCTCCAGGAGGATTATCAGGTGCTAAAGCGCGCAAAGGACATCCATTTAAAGAACTCTGGGGAAACCGTCTGCGTTCCCTCATGAGGTCCATTCACACAATTCGAATTCATCCTGGCCAATGACGCCGATGCCAGAAACCAGCATCCAGCATCGGAGTCGAGTCAACGATGAAGTATCTGGGAGTCGTCCTCGATAGGTGCTGAAACTTCGAGGAGCACTACCAACGTTTGGCTCCCAGATTAGAATGGGCCGGGGTTCCTCCCGGGGCGTCCCAATTCTAAGGAGACCAAAGGCCTCCTGCCGGAGATTCTACGCGGTGCTCGTGCGGTCCATGGCCCTTTATGAGACACTGGTGTGTGCGCGGTCCTTGCGGTGGCAACCAGCCTGATCACGTTCCAGAGTGAGCGTGATACTCAGCTTAACTTTCCCGCCAAAACTCCGGACGGGTTTTAGTTATTAAAACTCTGTCAAACCCTTTCGCTCCGCCCAGAGCGGGGGAGATCATTAGATGATTTTCCAAATGTAAAAAAGGCAGCATGACTGCACAAAAATACCACGAGGAGGTAGTGGAACCTGTTATTATCCCACACAGAATCTAAATGGCGGGGCTCTTGTCGGCCCCTCTCCGAGACCACTATAGCAGCTTTTGGATTGACCTGCACAGTCGCCCGACTTAAATCCTATTGAGCATGGCTGGGATATTACAATAAAAAGTTTTGAGAAGTTTCGCGCCAAATTTTACGACGGAACAACTTTACGAACATTTGCGAGGAACATGAGACCTCATAGGCATACCTACACAATAACAAAGTAATTTGAATTTTAAAAAAATCGATGTCAATGTTTAATTAAACTATTTTTTTATATAATTAAAATTTGTGCTAGGCCGCTATACCCACCTGATGGTAAGCAGTGATGCAATCGTTGATGGCGAAGATGGGTGAATTATGTCAAAATGCGTCGTATAGAACACCAACAGGCTGGTTACTCTTCGCCTGTGCTCCAGGCCTTGGAGACCGTTTTGAAGTTAATGTGGGTCGCCAATTAGCCTCTTCGCACGGCTCTCCACCGAACCAGAGTACCTAAATAATTATAGAAGATTTTCTCAATTTTAATTAAAATTAATTAGAACGAATATTACAGAGAGGAAACAAATCTTGTAATTGTAAAAGAAATTTTCATATAGATACACGGATGGCTTTTACAATTACAATTCCACATTATCCCTGATGAACATAGGCTATAGAACAATAAAAAAAAAATAGGAATCCCTAAATAAACATAAATTTCGACAATGTTACCCAATGTGTAAAAAAAATAGAGCAAAGTGATGCACATTCTTCTTAAATATTCTTATACGGACAAATCACACAGATTGAGCTAGCTACTAACTCATCGATACTATATTTTATAATAGATACAGATAAACATACAAGTATAATATATAAAGCTTAAACTGTGTTTACCGTTTAAACCGTGAGTTTTTTTATAAGTTGGTAGAAATCGGACATTCCATTCAAATCATAATACGAAATTCTAAATCTCAATATAACAAATAGAAGTCGTGGTGGCCTAGTGGTTAAAATCATGGTGCACTAGTGGTTAAAGAAGTCTTGGTGGCCTAGTGGTTAAAACACCAGCCTCTCAAGTATGAGTGTGCGGGTTCGATTCCAGGTCAGACAAGTAGCAATATAACTTCTAAGTTATATGTACTTTCTAATTATATCTTGGACACCAATGACTGATTAAAAGGTGAAGGAAAACATCTTGAGGAAACCTGAACTTCAAGTCTGAAATCGCCTACCCGCATTGAGCAAGCGTGGTGATTACGCTCAATGCTTCTCTGTATGAGAGGAGACCTGTGCCCAGCAGATCTCAAGATGTTTTCCTTCACCTTCAGTCATTGGTGTCCATGATATACATAGAAAGTACATAGTACATACAATATGTAAAGAAAACCTTGTCCGATCCGTGAAGGTATTATTAGGTGTCGATAACTGATTCTAATAATGCCTACAAAGCAGGGCTAAACTTAAAAAAAAAAATCCCCCTAAAAAATAAAAATATTATTTCAAAAAACCAAGTTAACTTATTACATAGGCGGTAGGCAACCTTACCGCGGGCGACGGGGGGCAGGGCACGCGGCACGTGATCGCATCGTTTATAACAATACAGTCAAAATGGTGTTGTCACTTTTTTAAAAATTACCAAATTTCGGTGAAGTTGGAATTAATTCGCGGGAAAAGAAGATTAGTTCCAAAATACATTAGTAGTGTTACTAGGACGATTACGTAAAATTTTATATTACATTTGGTCATGTGTTTACCTAACCTTTATTATCCTTTTGGGTCGGACAGGGTTTTCTTTACATATTGTATAACTTTAGAAAAGTTACATTGATACTTGCCTGACCTGAAATCGAACCCGCGCACTTATACTTGAGAGGCTGGTGTTTTAACCACTAGGCCACCACCTGTATCCATGTGTTTACTAGGGTGGAGCGTACAAGTAAGGTAGATTTTTTTTTCTCAAATTTCGACTTCTAATAGTGCGGAAAAGTTGCATTATTATAAAATATTGCTACAGCTTTTATTTCGTAATTTTAAAAGGATGTTTAATGCCTCCGCATGGACTTCGAAAATTATTGAAAATACCAAAAAACGTATATTTTGGAAAGGGTTCAAGTGCCTCAGTTATAGCTATATTCTTAACTTTAATGTAATGAAACACGTGTTTGAAAAGCAGATTTTAATAAACATTAACAAAACTATGAATAGTGATTTGGAAAATTAAATAAAATTAGCATTTATTCGACCTTAATATCTCTCTTTGTTTTAAATTTAGGTATGATTGCCAGTGACTCTAGTTTTGATTCTATCAACTCTATTCTAGCTTTTCTTGTATAAAGAGCAGTAGGTGCCCCTGTAGTGACCTTTACTGCTCATTCTCTAGCTTCTAGCTCTAGCTTCTTCTCGCTCTAGCACGGAATTTGTAGAAAATCCAAATTATCTTCTCCACCATTGTCTATAAAAAACGGATTTCTTGCTCTATCAGATGTTTCAGTAGTCGTGGTTCGGTAATCGCACAATGCCAATAGTGCCAATCGATCAAATTTATGTAATTCGATGCGTCAAAACTTATAATTATCTGGACCTCAAATAATCTTGGAATTGTCAATGAAGTTATGGAACGTGACTTCAAAACTCACCGAGCAGCTAATTCCCGATCATGTTTTCTTTCTTCCGTCAACATAGCGAGTAGCAGATTTTCGGCATGAACGAAGTAACTTTGCTTTGTACTACAATATCTACAATTTTTTTAGATTTTCTGGCAGGTATCTCGAACGTAAAATCAGTTTGAAAAGGTGACGAGCTCCGTCTTTGCAGCTGGAATAGTTTTTAATGTCGAACCAAATCGGTGCATAAACTTTTACCACAAACGTTGCTAAGACATTAAATTTTCATCGGGTTTTTTGTTCCTACATAAAGACTCGCATATTTTAGATTTGCACCAGTCCTTGCATAGGTATAGGGATTTCCAGGTGATTTCCGAATCAAGTCATCCGGAACAAACCCACTTATTACAGCTGAAACAGTTCTGTGTAAGTAAAGTTGGTCTGTACTCAAACCACAAGTTTTTACACTTGCACTATGATAATTATATCGAAAAGAACACGTTTTGTCGTCAGTAAACCTCTAGAGATTTTTCCAAGTTTTTGCATTTAAAGTGATAAGCATTTAACATTCGTATTATGCTTGTATGACTTGCTGTCCGATGAACGTAATTTTCCAAACTTCTATCTTGGAAGCCACTTTTTTTTGTTTTTCAAAGAGCGAGGGCTTTTGGGCGTTTCTTGCTGAGATTTCAAATGATATCACATCCAAACGTAAAATTTCATAACGTTTTCAAACGTAAGCAAAACATTTAGTTTTAGTTCACTCGTGTCTCCAAAAAGCGGACATTTCCAGGAGCTACGCGTCTTATCCATATTTTTAACAGTTTTATTCTTTAGAAAATTTATTTTGTGGTAATTTCGTAAGAAATAGTGAGACCTTTCACCTTCACTAGAACAAAAATGCACTAGCGGGCGTGTGGCTCGCCCACATCATTTGTTAGCAGAGCGCCCTCTCCGCACGTCGCACAGCCCCCTTGATAATTCGGAAATGGCAGTATTTTATATTATAAATACACTTTTATTTAGTAGTTGACTTTATTACCGTAATGTTAAATCATATAAAAAGCTATTTTAAAGCTATATGTTTCTCTCGCATGTTCTAGAAGTATACCATAAAAATGACTTTTTTTTAAAACTTTGATGGTCTTGCGGGGGCTTTGAAATTTAATATAATTATTTCAAAATAATTTTGCATGTGATAGTTTGATCCATAATGGCACCTTTTTGTCACTATTAGAAAGAATAAAACGGAAAAAGTATATTTCGCTCCACCCTAGTGTTTACCTGACCTTTATTATCCTTATGGATCAGACGGGATTTTCTTTACATATTGTATAGGTCCGACGACCTACACATACAAGCTATTGCTTCTAACATGCGACCTAATGGTTCTAAGATTGAGATCTAATCTTTGAAATTGGCGGGCCGTATCTGCACAGAAGAAACATTGTATGTAAGTGACGCTAACTGCATTTCCTTTTTAGTGGCGACAAACGATTATAGTTCACTACGGTCACACGGTTATTGCGATTAGATGATTGGTAGGAATATACCTTCGATGTAAGAAAAGCTATATACTTTATTTTAAAGAAGTTTTTCTGGGAGAAAATCATTTTATCGTACATCAGAAAAGTTAAATGAACGGACGACAGCAGGTCAAGCTACCCCAAAATGTCAGATATTCTCAATCAACCTTGAGCCTTAATACTTTAGGGATGAAGTTGAAATCCTGAAATCTGACAGATTGTAGTAGCTTTACTAATGTAACTTTTGAATTTTACTACGAAAAATAATGGTCAGTAAACTAAACTTCTCTGAGTGAATACTGAAATATATTCGTCAATGCCTGCTGTATTTTTCAAAAATACGGTAACTCGTGAACTCGTAGCTCTAAATAAATACTGATCACAGTCCACACTCTACAGTCAACGCACTGGTTTCAAACGTCGTGCTGCTGCGTATAAGTGTTACCGACTCTGTGTTTAATACTCCACCAAACTTTTATTCAAAGATATTAACATCCCTATGAGATTTTGAAAAATGTATCTTATTTATTATACAATAAATATGTACTTTACGTACATACATGTGTAAATAGTACACTGTAGACAACCTACATTATTTCTCTCTCCTTCCCCTTAGTATTCCATCAAAGAGAGCGATCTTTTACAGACAACCGTCTGTAAAAGATCGCTCTTAGCGATAAGACTGCCCATTATGTCACCCTTTGAAGTTCAAGTTCTTTATTTCATAACAAATATACATTTGTGTTGAAATGTTTATATTAGGTATATAAGAAAAAGCAACATAAATATTAAAATATAAGCAATCTAGGTAAAAAAGTGCAGTATTTACACATAGCAAACATAGTAATTGTAGATACCAATTTATACATTTCTCCTAGCAATACTACAAAAATACAATTAAGTCGGATAATTAATTAGAAAAAGTAAACAATATTTATAAGGCAAACAAGCATTTAAGTTATGTGCATCTTTTCCTTTCCATTTCGATAAGAAAAGGATAGAAGCTAACATTTTAATTTAATCCTGTCAAATTAAGCTACTCCATAGACAGTTTAGACGCGATTATAAACATGGCGACTAAAAATACGCCAGTTTACGTCAGGAGCGCACTAAACTGACAGGTCTAAACTGACATTTTATCATCTGTCTCTTTCTTAATGAAATGGAAAGAAAAAGATGCACTTAACTTAAAATTAGTTTAGTTTGTGAACAACAGAATCGGCGCCAGTATCAAACAAAAAAGAATCAAGCAATGTCAAACAAAAAGTACACACAAATATAGTTTAATGCATTGATAACATATTAAACTAAGGTAGATATGTCACTAGCGCACTAAAAATGAAGCGTACAAAAGGAAGTAAGTCCTGTATCTCGCTTTAGTCGCTCTCGATACACTCGTAAAAACAAACGACAAACACTAACAGCGCAAACGACAAACACTAGCCATCTTTTTCTTCTCTATGCTTTAGATTCCGCCCCATCTCACTCACACTGTACCAATGTATGCCGAATAAAAATATGCATGTGTGCTGCTGCTGTGTTCGGCACATTTTTTTTTGTCAGTTTGTTAGAATATATCGTATCTGTTTAATATTTTATCAATGGTTTAATGTCAATATAATATATTCTTATTTTATTAATATGAAAAAGCTTAACTTTTACTACATCAATTAATAATTTTACCCTTTGTAAAATCTTTATATTGATGTTATGTAATCTATATGGTATACGTTTTTAAGGTGGGAGGCCACAACATCAGCCGCCGGCATAAGTTACCACCCACCAGACAAAGTCATGTCGCCAAGCGATTCGTCGTGTTCCGGCATGATGTCTGGTGAAGCCGTACGGAGGACGGGTCTGAGCAGTTGTGTTGTGATGTGTGCCGGGTACGATTTGCCAAATGTTGTTGTGTCGGGAGTTTGGCCCTGGAGGGTAGCGGGATCCGAAGCACGGTGCTCCGCTGGCCGACCGCAGGTAGTTGGGGGCCCAAGTAGTGTGCCAGCCACACACGAAAGGCTGCCCCGCCAACTGCGAAAAATCCCAGGGTGGCCCCATCGTGCCGGTTGGCGACCGGACGAGAGGACCCGATGGCGATCCTTGGGGGGGTTCGGGCGTCCCCGCAGTCTCCAGATCAACCTCCCTTTGGCGCGGCATCGTTGGTAGTGTTGTTGGGTTTAACATTGCTTCACCTCGCTCAACTGCCGTCTTCCTTCCTATTCACTCAATTTAAAATAAAAGATGAAAAGTACAAATAAGAAAAGTAGGTGTGCACAGCGGGCGCACGTCCTCTCGTTTAAAGTGCACCTCTCAAACATTCGAGGTCTGCACTCCAATATCGATGCAGTCCACCACCACCTTGAGACTGAAAAGCCTCACCTACTTTTCTTGACGGAGACTCAGATCAGATGTCCGTCTGATGCGGCATACCTCAACTACCCGGGATACTCTTTGGAGCATCATTTCCTGCAGCGTGCTGGGGTCTGTGTGTATGTCCGCAATGACATCTGTTGCCGGCGTCTCCATCACCTCGAAGACCCTCATCTATCGACCTTATGGCTGTTGGTTGACACTGGTGTAGACAAAATTGTCTACACCTGTGTCTACCGATCGCACAGCGGTGATCAGGAGACAACTCGGTTATTCGACCACCTCAGTGAGGCTGCTGACAATGCGCTACATCGGCACCCTGACGCTCAGTTCGTCGCTCTGGGGGACTTCAACGCCTGCCACCAGGACTGGCTCTTCCCATACCAGAGGACCAACCACGCTGGGAGAGAAGCGCGAAACTTCGCGCTTTCTATGGGCCTTTCCCAGCTGGTAGAGCAAGCGACTAGGGTGCCTGATGTAGTTGGCCAGACAGCCAACTGTTTGGACCCTCTGCTGACCACTGATCCGGACAGATGTGTTGTAACAGTTTCCTCACCGTTGGGAACTTCAGACCACTGTCTGGTGAAGTCTGTGTCGTCCTTCTCCCCTCCAGATCACGACTCTCGTGGTGAACGGAGATTGTGGCGATACAAGTCAGCAGATTGGGATGAGATGCGCCACTTCTTTGCGTCTTATCCTTGGCAGCAGGTCTGCTTCTCTTCTGACAATCCGTCGAGCTGTGCGGACGCTATAACCGATGTGGTGCGTCAAGCTATGGAGTATTTTATCTCCTTCAGCGACGTGCCCGTCGGTGGCTCAGCTCGCCCATGGTTCAATGCCGATTGTGTCCAAGCTGAACAGCTTAAGCACGCGGCATTTCTCACCTGGGTTGACGCTCGTGACCGCAGAGCTCCGGATCTAAGCTCAAAGAAGAGAGCCTTTAACCGTGCTGCCAAGTCCTAAAAAAAGGCGCTTAAGAGGGCTCGCTTCGACCGTATTACCCATATTGGCAACAAGCTATCTGCGCAGCCATCCGGTAGCAGATCTTTTTGGTCCCTTGCCAAATCGGTCGAGGCGAACTTCTGTCGGCCCACACTGCCTCCGCTGGTGAGGCCTGATGGAACACTGGCCCATACGGCGAGAGAGAAAGCAGGTCTCTTTGCATCTCTCTTTGCCCATAGTTCGCGTCTTGATACTGGCAGAGCTACTCCACCTAATTTACCTCATTGCGGAGCTTCAATGCCGGAGGTTCGCATTAGGAACAAGGAGGTCCTGAGAGCACTGTGTCGTCTGGACGTGAATAAGGCTAGTGGTCCAGATGGTATACCAGCGATTGTTCTTAAGGCATGTGCGCCCGAGTTGTCTCCTGTATTGACGCGCCTGTATCGCCTCTCATTTAGGACTGGTATAGTGCCCAAGTCCTTTAAGCTTGCCAACGTGCAGCCCGTGCCCAAAAAGGGTAGTCGTGCCGATCCTACCAACTATCGACCGATTTCGGTAACCTCCATACTCTGCAAGATTATGGAGCGTGTATTGAATTCGCGCCTCTTGGCTTACCTGGAAGGTAACGATCTCCTCAGTGACCGACAGTACGGTTTTCGGCGCAATCGGTCAACTGGGGACCTACTAGTGTATGCCACGCACTTGTGGGGCGAGGCCCTCGAGAGAAATGGGGAAGCGATTGCCGTCTCCCTTGATGTCTCGAAGGCCTTCGACCGGGTATGGCACGCTGGCCTTTTGAGTAAACTTCCAGCGTACGGCGTTTCCGCTGGCCTGACTGGCTGGGTTAAAGACTTCCTGACTGAACGGTCCCTCCGAGTTGTTGTCGACGGATGCTCATCGGAGCCCATGTCGACCAATGCCGGTGTTCCTCAGGGGTCTGTTCTCTCTGCAACTCTGTTCCTGCTGCATATTAATGATCTGCTGATGCCCGGTATTTATGGGTATGCAGATGACAGCACAGTTGTGGAGAGATATCTGCCGGAAGCTCGGGCTAGCAAGGAAGCAATCTGGTCCGAAAGAGAGGCTATGGTAGAGCGTACGAGTGCTGCACTACAGGTAGTCTCCGAATGGGGCAAAGCCAATCTTGTAGCATTCAATGCCGCCAAAACACAGGCGTGTCTTTTCACCGCCAAAAGGAGCCCGTTCACCTTGGCTCCTACTTTTCAGAATGTATCCTTGGAGTGCACCAACCGCCTTCAGCTTTTGGGAGTAGAGATTTCCTCGAACCTTAACTTTGGGCGGTTCATTGAGTCAAAGGCCAGGGTGGCTGCTAGAAAACTTGGCGTTATCGCAAAGGTCCGGCGGTACTTCACACCGGGGCAGCTTCTAATGTTGTACAAAGCACAGGTCCGCTCGTGTGTGGAGTACTGCAGCCACATTTGGGCTAGTGCTGCGAAATGTCACCTGGTTACTTTGGATTCAGTGGAGAGGCGTGCGAAGAGGCTGATTGGCGACCCAGACTTAACTCGAAACGGTCTCCAAAGCCTGGAGCACAGGCGTAGAGTAGCCAGCCTTTTGGTCTTCTATAGGTTGCATTCTGGTGAGTGTGCAAGGGAATTGCATGATTTAATTCCCCCATCACCGTTCCACCATCGGACGACCCGTCGTACGGCGAGTTTCCACCCTTACGTTGTTGATACCACTGCGACCCGGACGAAGCGTTTCGCTTCCTCTTTTTTACCGCGTACATCGAGGGACTGGAACAATTTGCCAGCGACGGTGTTTCCGTCACATTACAATTTGAGTGTCTTCAAGGCTAGAGTGAATAGGTTCTTAATAAACTAGCGCGCTTTACCTTCAATGATCGCATCACTGCTTACCATCAGGCGGGATTGCGGTCAAGCGCTTGTTTATAACTTATAAAAAAAAAAAAAAAAAAAAAAAAAAAAAAAAAAAAAAAAAAAAAAAAAA